>JAJOZX010005761.1:192500-290064 GCA_023014485.1 Bathynomus jamesi
CCAGTTATTTTGTAGTGCAGCAAAATCTGACTATATTTGTTTTATGACTTAACTAAAAGCTTATGCCCATTTCGCAACTATGACGTCACAACAATCATTAGCTGCATTCATTAGAGACCTGAGAGAAATGTTTGATAAGTTTGAAACAGCTGCCAAATAAAGAACGCCTGACACCTGACACATCGGAGGACTATCAGAAATCAAGGGTCAAAAGACCAAAGAAAATGCGTGATGACAGTGGCTCAGAGGATGTGGTGCTGAGTGGCTCTACAAAATTTTGTGTTGAGAGCTACATTCCTGTAGTTGATTGCCTATCACAGGCAATTGAAAAGCGACACAGTACCTACACAGATGCTCAAAAGACCTTCAGGTGCATATTCCTCCTTGCTTCTAAAGATCCTCTTCCAGAATCATCAGTTGCAGATCTCATGGCTACTTACCAAAGTGATTTGGCCGAAGATAGCTACACTGAATTTGAACAATTCCGTTGCTTCCCTATTGACTGCCAAAAGTGTTCTGATTCATGCTCCAAAGGGTGCCTGCACCATTGCTCTCCATTAAATTGTCGAAAGACCCCAAGGGAAGTGATGAAGCATCTGACTGCAAGTGCATTTCCTAATATGAAAACACAGTAGCAATATTCTTGACCATTGGTGTTTCAGTCTGTGAGGCTGAACGTTTTTTTTCACGCATGGGTAGGATTAAGAACTGTATGAGGTCATGCCTCTCAGATAAAAAGCTGAGCAATCTCTGTATCCTGTCAGCAGAATTTAAACTCGCACAATCACTACCTCTCAACAAGATTGAGGAACTTTGCTGCACAAAAGTTAAGAAAAAGAACTTGTGTAATGGAGGAGTCAGTTTCCACATTTTATTTTGATTATATTGTCAATAAATTTGTGAGCCATTGTAAGTGATTTCTATAAAAATCTGAGTTACTATGAATAAAACTACTATTAGAAATGTTAGAGGTGTATTTCATTTTGTCAGACACAGTGACAGTGTTAGACTAGAACATAATCAGAAAAAAGTGCCGCTAGAAAAGAAACCCCAGGCTTAATTTTCTTGGACTTCCAAATTTATTATTATTGTGGATAGACCTACGACAGTTTGCAGATTTATTGTCAGTATGTTTAGTGTACACGATGTCTGGTCCAGTAAAATATCTGTAATTGTACGATGTACTCATGCCGTAATCTTTTGTGTACTTCATTTCATTTTACATTTTTGTCTCATGCATGTGTGCATTTTATACTGTACGTGTGTGTATATTTTTGTAAATTATTGTGCATTTTAAGATCGTACATATTCAACAAGCTACATTAGTGTTAATGATGAGCTTGAGGCCCCCCCTTGAGCCCTTGGCATAGGGGCCCCCCTAACCTTAACCAGGCCCTGAATATTGCTTTATATTACATACAGTAGAAAATTTTATGTATGTAAAATATCACAGTTTACATATTACAGTAATGTTATTGGTTTTTATTAGCGTTTGATACGAATCATTTTATTAAAATAAACATTTTCAACATTTTAAGGATATTTTACACTGCCATCCTTGAGCTTTTGGAACCAATTAGCCATTTTACATTGAAAATGGATCTCGTTCATGATTTTGTAATGTGTGACATTTTTCTCAGTCCCAATTAATCACAAACAACGAGGGCACACTGTATTCCAATTTGGGTATGATCAGTGTTTTCAGTAGAGGAATCATTATATTCCTATCCCTTCAATTAAAGGTTCTCAGTATCTGCCCAGTTACTCTCTTTACTCTGTTTACTGCCATCTTATTTTGTGTTTCAAATTTTGCAGCATCAGTCATTACAACCCCTAAGTCTTTTGCTTTAGAATTTCGGTGAATTTCCTGTCCATATGGGGTATAATATTCCATGGATTTTAGGTCCTCTCTTTTTCTGTACCATAGCAGCTGAAATTTCTCAGTGTTAAACTTCATATTGATGTCTTCCATCCACTTGTAGATTCTGTACGTCTCTTTGTAGGGATCCTATATCTTCTGGGTTTCTTATTTTTCTACTGATCTTTGTGTCATCCGCAAAGGATGTTACTGCACTGTCTCTGGTAACATCCTCATCTATGTCAGTTAGCATGATTATGAAGAGTAGTGGAGCTAATACTGTTCCTTGTGGTACTGAGCTGAGGACCTCTGATTCTGATGAAGATGCTCCTTGTACTGTAACAACTGGCCACCACTCACTAAGGAAATTATATATCCATTTCCCTACTTTTCCTGTTATTCCCATATGCTTCAGTTTATGTATTATGATTCCATGGTCACACTTCTCAAACACTTTGGCAAAGTCTGTGTATATTACATCATAGTTTTCATTACTTTCAAGTGCATCAATAATGTTGTAGTGTTCCATTAGTTGTGATAGGCGTGATCTGCCTAACCAAAACCCATGTTGGTTATCATTTAATTTTTTCCGAGTTTCTAAAACACCAAAGATTTTCTGTCTAACTATTCTTTCAAATATTTTAGTGAGATGAGATGTAAATGGCTCTTCAGGATGCCCAGTATTTCTCCTGTGTCTAGTGATCGTCTCCATATCCAATATAGGGGCTCAGCAATTGCATTCTTGCAGTTTTTGATCAGTGTGGCATTCCATTTGTCCAGTCATGCTGCTGAGTGTGCTTTTAGTTTCCCTATAGTTTGTGTAATATCATCTGTCATAAAGTCAAAATATGTTATACTTTTTTCTTGTAGTTGGTTCTTCTTCAAAGAATGCGTTTCTATCACATATCAGTTTGTCAGTTTTAGGGATACTGGAATGATGATTCTGCATTCTGTACTTCTGCATAATTAATTGACCTAGCAAACAAAATAGTTAGTGCCTCAGATAAGCTTTCTTCCCCTTCACTGAGAATCCTAGCAAATATATTACCATGTCCAGCAGCTTTATTTGACTTCAATGTATGAATCACTTGCCTAACATCATCCCTCCTTACATGAATATGAAAAATCAAAGTTATTTAAATTTTCTTCAGTAAAAACAAAGCCAAAATAATCATTAAAAATACCAACAATATCCTGATCTTTTTCAAACATCCTCTCATCATGTTCTATTGGGCCAATCCTATCACATTTTTTATTATTATATTTATAAAAACTAAAGAATTTCTTTGGATCTTTATTGCTATTTCTAGCTAGGTTTATTTTGCTATGCTTTTTACTCTTCCTAATCAAACTATTTAGCTTATTTCTTAACTGCCTATAATTATCCAAGTCCAAAATACTGAACTGCCTTTAAATTCCCTGAATGCCCTTTTTTTTATTTTTAATCATTTTAGCTATTTCCCTATTCCACCACAAAGGTTTCCTAATCTTGTTATTTCTAACAGTTTTGAAAGGAATACACCTATATTGTACACCCTCTAAAATTTCTTTGAATCTAGACCACATCTCAATAGGGTCATTCCATGTCAGTTCAACAGAATTTTGGGTCGAAAAAACGTGACCATCACCAATATTTTTTAATATTGGCACACTTATAGATCTCTGTGAGAAAAACAGAATGGCACTTGTTTCAACACTCTAGGTCATATGGTTCCGGAGATATGGCCATTCGAATTTGGTAGAAAAAGGTCAATTTCCAAGGCCATACCATATTTCAACATGAAATATCTCAGCTCCTATTGCACTTACAGAGACCATTTAAACACTATTTTAAAGCTTTTAAGCAGATCTACAACTTTGTTTCTATTCATATTTTACCTCAGTAGTCAAAAAAAAGTTGATCTTATTTTTGACCTTTGACCTTGTGTAGGTCATTTGATGTCACAACCGATTTTTTTCTCCTTTCACCTAATTTTGGGTACACATTTCTACCTTAACCTAGAACAAGATTTTTAGTGTTGATTAAGTTAGTATAGATGCTACAGCCATTTCAGTGGACCATACCTACGTCCACTTTGACTGAGTACCTTTTTCCACCAAACTTTGGAGCGCCGCAACATAACTCTATATTTAAAAAAGGCAGTTATTAGGAATTTACAATATATTTTATGGAAGCCATTATTATTACATTGCTTAGTGCTTAGTGCAAATGCAGACAGAATGTGTTCCACTGGCACCTGGCAACACACATTCTTTTGGCCAAAGCTCTGCAGATTTTGAAAATCCTATTTTAATTGTTAGATGGTTTGTTTTAAAAAGCTCAAATGCTTCTTTTAGGTTGCATAAGATTAGCGATTTTTGTTTTCTTTCCCACCTACCATCAGCTCCTTTTACAGAAACATAGTCTTTCAACCCTGGCATTTGTCTACTCACATCTGGCGAATGATAGAAGCCAATTACTTTGGCAGCAGTTTCACTATTCAGGCATTTCCCCAAACACAGATTAGGAGTTGAAAGCACTCCCTTCTCCCTCACCAAACTCTTTGCTTGCCTAGCCATGTAATCTGAGCACTTAAATTCTTCTTTGATCTTTACTTGTGTCCATCTTTTTGGTAGGATAATAAGAATTGTCAGTTTTACACTTCAACTTGTCACTTGATTAAATTTCTCTTTTAGTTGTTGAAGAATCTCCAGTTCTGTATCATCTGAGTCACTGCATGAAAGTGGTTGTTTAGTTGCAAGTTCAAGCTTTCTTTTCACAACTACTACTACTTTCCTCAAGTTTCTCAATTCAGGATTTTGATCAATCAAGTTTTTAGTCAATGCACGAATGCCTTTTTTCACTTTTCCTTTGTTTTTTAAATGGGTCACAACAGAACCTGCCCATATTCAAACTGCTGAAATCCATGTTTATCTAAAAAGAAAAAAAAAAAATTTTATTTTTCTTCAAATTAATTATAGTTAGTATTGTACTTCACAATTTCAAGATCAATTGCAATTACAATTAATTTTGTCCAAATCAATTACAATTGCACAAATATAACTATCTATTCTATATATCTAAAATAAATATCTATATCTAAGTATAACTAAAAAAACTATCAAAGGTTTATTTTCATTGGATGATGTATGACTGCCAGATCTAGTGGTATAATTTTTAACAATTGACATTAATTGATCAATTACATCAGTTATAGCTCAAAAATCAATTACAATTACCTTTATTTTTATTTTAGTTTGAATCAATTACAATTAATGGAAATTAGGATAAATTAATTAAAAATACAATTATAATTATTCATTGTATCAAACCCTGTTAAAAGCTATTTTTGCTTAGATAGCACAAATAAAATTTGGGACCTACTGATCTTGTTTCAGAGGTCTACAACAAGAAAAAATGTGCAATTTGATTTACAGATTGGAATAAATACATATGCCAAAAAAATCCTTGCTCCAAGGTTTAAATAAGCTTATTTTCACATGGGTACATACTGTTGTACACAATGAATAAATACACAAAGTATGCACAACCAAAACACCAGAGGCACCAACATAGCCACACAACTAAACAGCCTCTTCATTCTTAACAATACAGAAGAACATACACACACATACCACATCAAGCAGGATACTCAAACTCCTCCCCAGACATAACATTCTGTTCCCCCTCACTAGCAACATATACACAATGGAGAACAGAAAAACAACTGTCATCAGACCACCTGCCCATCATCATTACAACACATTCTACACTCTGCCCCAACAGCCTTAGGCACACTTACAGAAATTACAAGAAAGCTGATTGGGAACAGTTCAAAATACAGACTGAGGAACAACTCACCACATTAAACAGCACACCAATCATAAACATCAATACAACACTCAAAACATTTAATCAGATCATCAATAATGCAAACAAATACATACCCAAGGGCAACATTAGGAAATACAACCCAAATTGCACTAGAGAAATAGCCCACCTCATAAGGCAATGTAACAACCTCAAATATAATACACAAACACCACACACAGAAGCCATAAAACAGCAGATACAACAGCTCAACACAGAAATAAACAACAAACTCAAAGAAAAACACACACATTCAGGGAATTCATAACAATACTAAACCACTCCACATATACATCCAGGCTATACAAAACTATAAACAGCATTACCCACTCCAACAGCAGCATTCACACCTCACACGCAGCTATCTGTCGCAGCCAAAATAATATCCCAACATACACACAAGCTAACATTCTAGTTAATCACTACGCAAAGATAAGTCACTTAAACAGAGACAACAACCAGAAACACGCAGACAGACAAACAGCCAGACACAAGAAAACCTAGACTGGAATTACAATACATCTTAAACACTTGGGGCCCACAAGGAATACTAGCTCTCACAAATATCAGCACATATTCATACCAACACTGTATTATTCCTGACATATGGAAACAAGGTAAAATTATTACACTACTCAAACCAAACAAATATCCAACAGAACCAACTTCCTAGACCCATTACTTTACTATGCACACCTTCCAAAGTAACAGAAAGACTAATCTTACAAATCACCAACCCACACATTCCACTATCGCCTACTCAACATGGATTCAGACCTCACCACTCAACCACAACATTACTCACTAACCTCACGCAACACATCATGGATGACATCAACTCCAGATGACCAGCTCAACGCACACTATTAGCAACAATAGACATTAGTAAAGCATTTGATGCTATCCCACGCTTCCCTCTCATAAACAAAATACTCAACACAAACATGCACAAAAACACCAAAAGGTGGCTGAGCAACTATCTTTCAGGAAGATACTCACATGTCACATTTAATGGTAAGTCATCCAAAAACAAGCTTTTTCCAAATGGGGTCCCTCAAGGCTCTGTTCTCTCACCAACACTCTTCAACTTATACATGCATGACATTCCAACACCCATAGATAACAAGCTTACCTTATCATCATATGCAGATGACATCACTCTAACATCTACCCACAACAACATCGACACCGCTACAAATAACCTACAAACATACATAAATGGTATACAAGACTGGCTCACACACAATAGACTCAAAGTAGCACCCACAAAATCAACCATCACCTTGCTTACAAGCAACCCAAAAGAACACCAGGTAATTCCACAGCTTACACTAAACAACATCAACATTCCACACACTCACAGGACCAAAATACTTGGGGTCACATACAACAGATCATTATCTTTTGCAAACCACATTCAGGACATTAAAAACAAATGTACATCAAGACTTAACATGCTTAGGGTACTAACAGGCACAAACTTTGGACACCAGCAGGAAACATCACTCATATACAAACATTATATTCACTCAGTTATGGACTATGCTAGCCCATGCTGGGCACCCATTATCTCAAACACACACACAAACACCTTACAGACAATACAAAACAACGCACTTCGTATCATTACAGGATGCACTCAAACAACACCAATAGAACACCTGCACACAGAAACAAAAATACTGAAAGTTAGGGAACATTTAAACATGAGGGGAACACAATTCATGGCAGCAGCGACAACTAACCCACAACACCCTTGCCACTACATGTACAATCATGCACCAACACCTCGCACCATTAAGGTAACACCACACACACATTATAACCAAATACTCCATTCCATACCATGCCCCACAGACATCACACAGTACAGAAAACACACACACACACACCTAACCCACAAAGCACTGACACAACTCAGTCTGAATGTGGTCCTAGGTGCGAAGCCACCACCCATTAACAGATCAAAGATCAGCCTGAGCAGATACCTGTGCCAGGACACACCACAAACAATTGAACACATTATGACAGACTGTACCACTCTAGCACAACAACAAACACAACACAACATCACTAGTGCACTGAACCTCTGGCATGACTCCAGATTCCTGGGAGCATTGCTCCAGTAAATTTGACCATGAGAAAAAGTAAATTTGGGTTTGGGTTTTGTTCATCCGCTAGACGTTATGCAATTTTTTTGCGTATACATTCTTGTACAAACCAATTTTTTTAAATTACAAATTTAGTTATTTTAAGTTTAGTTGGTAATTCCATATTTAACAATTTTTATTTTTTGTTAAGCTTCAATGTTTTGATAATTAAAATTTTATTAAAACGTATATTTTTTTAATATAAAATTATGGATTGGACTATGTTCCATTGATCTCGGCCAGGTTTGATAAATTGACCAGATAATTACTTGTGCGGTTTTAAGTAATCCACCATGACTCTAGAATTGAAAAGTTTAGTTAAGTTTAAACTTACTTTTACTTACTCTTCCTTACTTTTACTTACTTTCATTGTACTATATTTACTTACTTTTACTCACTTTTACCATACTATATTTACTAACTTTTACTTATTTTGTATTTTTTCAGGTAGTCAATAATCAATAATGGATCCTAATATTGATGAAGTTGGAGAGAAAAGTGAGGGTGTTAAAAGGGGTTATTTTTGTGGTCAATGCAAGAACAAATATTCAAAAGCAAAACTGGGAGGAACATTTTAATTCCAAAAGAAATATTTGTTACAATACAAGAGGTCCCAGAGTTTGGGCCCACAGCTTAGATATTGCAGTAAAGAAATACCAGGATGAAGTGCAGCAAAGAGATACGGCAAAGCAGTCATTTAGTTTGTTCACAAAATGTGCTAGTGCTAGACCTCAGAAAAATGAACCAACTTCATCAACTGCTAATCTAGAAAATGAAACTTTTTCACTAGATGTTTCACAGACTGAAGAAAGTGCTTCTCCTCCACCTAAGAAACAAAAGGTAAGTGAGGAATCTGCGCATCAGACTAACAAAACTGCTTTAGAGGAATTTGAAAATTCCCAAATCCAGAAGACATTGAATGCAATTTTGCGCCTAACAAAAGAAACTCACCAAGCTGTTGTGGTTAATAAAGAGAAGTCAAAATATGCCTTCAAGTTCAAGTGTTGCATCCAAATCTAATAAAGCAAAAAGCAATAAATTTGACATTTCCATAGCCCATTTAAGCAAGTGTAAATCAATACAAGAAATCCTGAACAATGATTTGATCAAATCTACATTCAAATTGGTGGAAAAGAAGGATCTAGGGCATGCTGATGATTCATTTTCAGTACCAAGTGATATAATGGAAAACATTGCAAATAGTGACACTAATATGCCTGATGTAGATATAGCTGTTGAGGATGAAGATGATGATAATCAAGAAGATATTGATGATGCTTCTGATGATAAAATGTTTACATTATATTGCATAGCTTGCACAGACCCCAAAGCATGTGCTTCAGACAAACATTCTAACATAAAAGGTTACTTCAATGTTAAAGATTTAACCTATGTATGCAAACAAGGAGAAAATCAAGAGAGATGGTTTAGAACAAAGCTGGGCACTTGCGGGTTTTTTTGCGGTACTGCGGTACTGCAGTACTACCGCATAACGCAGTACCGCAAAGGATCGCTGAAAGTACAGCAGTACCGCTACTGCATTTTTTGCGGTACTGCGTTATGCGGTACCGGTTTGGTAGTGCGGTAGTACCGCAAAAAAAAACGCAAGTGCCCAGCTTTGGTTTAGAAATCTGAAAACCCACCTGAAGAGACATTTAATTAAACTTCAGCATCATCAAAGAGCTGCTGTTTATGAAGTGATGAAAACATCTTCTCGGAACACTACTAAACGCATAGAAGACTTATGTGGCAACATCTTATACTACATAATGAAAACAAACACTGCATGGGCTCTATATCCAGTACTTCTAGCTGTATTACATAGGTCAGGTTGTGAGGTTGGAAATTTGAATCATAGCACACATGCGTGCGAGACAATTTGTGAGCTATTAGATAATCAACTTAAAGAACAAACTGTAAAGTGGTTCTTAGAACAAACTTCAGTAACAATAACAGCTGACATTGGAACAATTTTGGGATTAAGCATGCTAGTTGTATTAGTTATGAGTGAAGAAGATAAGACTGTAAAACTTGCTGGGATAAATTTAGTACGCAGCAAATCAGGAGTTTATTTGGCCAATGAAATTTTTGATGTGTTGAAGTCTCCTAATCACTTGAAACTATCTGAAGCAGCAATTAAATCCAAGGTATCTGGAATGGTTGGAGATGGGGCTTTTGTAAGGACAACGAGCCATTTAAAAACAAAATGAAAAAGTTGTTTGGAGAAAATTTCAAATTTCGATATGGGACTTAATGCATCTTGTGAACAGAGCCCACGTTGATGCATTGAAGAAAATTTGTAAACTAAGTGAGCTTTTAGACTTTATTCAGAATCACACTTCAAATCTGAGATCAGGCCTTGACTATACCAATATGGTTCTTGACAATATCAGTGGTTTTAAGAGACCAAAACTCAAATCTGATACTCGCATGGTTAATTACGAATTTTATCAATTTGACAGATTTGTGGAAAATTGTGTTTTTTTTTATCATCCATAAGAGAAAGAAATTAGTGCCAAGTTCTATGTATTGATTTCCTATGTAACAAAGATTATGTTGCAAGTAGCTCAAAAAACCACAGTTAGTGCAGAATTTGTAGAAAATATATTTTATAAAGAAGGAGGGAAAACTGTTATGTTAAGAGTGATGGAAACAATTTCCAAATTAGCTAATGGAGGAAATGCAAATGATGTAGTTTCTGAATTTAAGCACGATACCACAGGGCAGCAAAAGGAACTAACAGCTGAGGATTACATCCTAAATGAAGTTTACAAATACATCAAGAAACGTTCTGATTACTACCAGGTTGCTGAAGTTGCTAGACCATCCAGAACCAGATCTGAAAGTAGTTTTACAAAAGACTCAGTGATAAATTGGCTGACAGAATATATAGAACAGCTGTGGAAAGGAATCACAGAGATTAAAGCATTTTGATAAAGATGGATCAACTGCCTGGAGTGAAGCACCAGCTGAAGGGACATTCTCCATTCTTGGTTACATTGTTGAATACAAAGGATCCATTAAGCCATCTCATTTGACTAAGCTGTGCAGAATTGTGAAGGAGGGTCCAGCTCCAGGCACTAGATCTGCTGTAATGATCACACAGAAAGCCATTGATCAGTGGCCAAACATACATGGCGGTAAATTCACAACAAATGCCTACATGCAAGGTCTAACATCGTCCACTGTTGCTGCTGCAATGAATAAATAAACTTAAGGTGAGTTATAAACTGTACATTATTGTATTATTATGTTTAGCTAAAACAATTTGTAATTGGTATGTCGTCAATTCAAGAGTTTACTATCATTAACCTATCTAGTGGTGTAAGGGGGAAAAAAGTAAATTCAGAGCTGTGCTCCAGTAAATTTTTTCAAATCTGGAGTCATGACCTCTGGTCCACTCTGGAGAGGGCGATTGGTTACCTGCGTGCTTCCAGCTTGCAAGATCAGGGTGGGCTGATTGGCTAAACAACAACAACACAAAGTTAAGTAATTCTATTAAAACTCATCTAACTCTTAAAACTGAACTTATTCTATAGGGTAGTACCTGTAGCCTAGTATAAGGTACTTATATACGTACATAGCTTTACCTTTAAACAGGATAGCAGGTTCGAAGTTCTTCACACTTTTGAATGTCCATATAAATTAATTATGTAATTTAAATTACCTATTATATAATTCTCTGAAATATACAAAAAAAATAAATTTTATAATAGGGCCAGATACTTATTCAACCAAATAACTAGGTTAGGTTAGGTTAGATAACACTGGTTGACAAAATCGAACTTTTTATTTGTCACATGAACAAAAATGGGTGGATCTTATAGGTTTTTACTGCTGAGTTAAAAAATGGCCTCAAAATTTGTCTATCACCCACCAATATTGAGTGAATTGAAAATGAAATTTCAACTAATTTATAGGCGTAATAGCAATATCAAAGTAGAAAATGCATATTGAATTCACCTAAAATGTGGCTACTGATGATTTACACTTTTATTTCACCTCTGGGCCATCCCTTGACAATGTCCAGCAGTACTCATCCAACATGCTGGGGCTCCACTTGCCCTGGTATCACTTCTCCATCATGGATATTTGTTGATGAAAGTGTTCCTCATGCTCATCACTAACATCATCTAAGTTTAAATGCAAAAAAACTTCACTTTTTTCTACGTGAAGGTCAAAATATGAAAATAAAAACCCACTCTAATAGACAGAGTTTATTTCCACGACAGTTTCGACGCCCACTGGCATCCTCCTCGGGTGGATACAGAAACACAAATGAACCAAAACAAGAGGGAAAAGCAGTTCAGGGACCGACCGTTAAGAAATTCGCACCTAGGTTAGATCCCATTCTCCCGACACCGGAAGGGCATTTTCATTAAGTACATTCGCGCAAATTTTTTAAAACTATCTTCCTCTTCTAAACATACAAATTCTATTATATTTTTTTTACATAATTATTACATTTATTATTAAATTTATTACATTTAATATTGCATAATTATTTATTAGAAATTATAAATTTATTAATACATTGGTTATTACATTATTGTTTATTATACAGAACTTATAAACCAAAAAACGAATGAAAAAAGCCGATTAGGAAACAATCCAGAAACCAATGAGAAATTCGCACCTAGGTTAGATACCGTTCTCCCGACACTGGAAGGGCATTTTATTACAGGGTCCGCTTACAAGTACATTCCCACAAATTAAAACTATCCTCTTGTTCTATACATACAGATTCTAATATTTTGACATAATTACTGCATTTATTATTACATTTACATTTTTTAACATTTATTATTATTACCTTTACCCTAATTATTAAATTTATAATATTACCTTTATTATTACATCTGTTGCATTTATATTTATTTCCACATTTATTACTTCCATTATTACATTTACTAAAGGCGAGTAAGGAAACATTCCAATCCAGAGACATTTAAGAAATTCACACTTAGGTTCGAACACATTCCCACGACTCCGTAAGGGATTTTTTGACCAAGAATCTCATTAAAGGGTCTAACTTATAAGTACCTTCGCACAAATTAAAATTATCTACTTTTTCTATACACACAGATTCTATTATTTTTCTTTTGACATAATTATTACATTTATAAAGTACCTTACTTGATTCCCAATCTATAGCATGATTATTTTGGCTGGCGTGATAAAAAATGGCATTATTAGTATTACAACTTCTGAAGGCATATTCGTTTTTCGGTTTATAAGTTCTGTATAATAAACAATAATGTAATAACCAATGTATTAATAAATTTATAATTTCTGTAATAAATAATTATGCAATATTAAATGTAATAAATTTAATAATAAATGTAATAATTATGTAAAAAATATAATAGAATTTGTATGTTTAGAAGAGGAAGATAGTTTTAAAAATTTGCGCGAATGTACTTAATGAAAATGCCCTTCCGGTGTCGGGAGAATGGGATCTAACCTAGGTGCGAATTTCTTAACGGTCGGTCCCTGAACTGCTTTTCCCTCTTGTTTTGGTTCATTCGTGTTTCTGTATCCACCCGAGGAGGATGCCAGTGGGCGTCGAAACTGTCGTGGAAATAAACTCTGTCTATTAGAGTGGGTTTTTATTTTCATATCATCTAAGTTTGTTGGGAAGAAGTCGAGATGTGAGTCAAGAAAATGAATTTTCAATGACATGTTGCACCCCACATCTTTATAGGCCTTGAGAAGTTCTTCAACAAGTGACTCTTGATTTTCAGCCTTGAAGTTTCTGAGGAAATTTGTGTTCACTACTTTAAATGCTCTCCAAGTTCCAAGCTGCTCCTTCAACTTCACTTAGAGTTTCATCAAACGCGCTGTCTCGCATGATTTCTCTAATTTGCGGGACCACAAATATCCCGTCTTTGATTTTGACTTTGCTGATCCTAGGAAATTTCTGTTTCAAGTAGAGAACCCCCTCCCCACTGCCATTTTGATCCATAGCCTTAACAAAATTTTCCATTAAACCAAGTTTAATATGTAGTGGTGGCAAATAACTTTTTTGGATTAAGAAGAGGTGAACTGGTGAGATTTTTATGCCCTGGAATCAACACTTGTCAAAGTGGCCATTGTTTCTTTGAGTAATGGCTTTCCCGTGCTCTGCTGTCCCATTCACAGAGGAAACAACACAATTTCATATAACTGAGTTGTAAACCAAGAAGTGCAATCACTTTCAAGTCTCCACAGATATGCCAAGAGCATTTATCATATTGGATATGTTTCACAAGCAGGTGCATATTGTTGTATGATTCCTTCGTATGTACGGCATGTGCTAATGGAACTGAAGGGTATTTATTTCCATTATGGAGTAATACAGTTTTTAAACTCAGCTTCGAAGAATCAATAAATAGGCACCATTCATTTGGATCATGTTGTTGGCCAAGGGTTTTCATGAGAGAGTAGGAAGTTTCTTTCATGCTTGCTGTAAAAAGATATCTTAGTGCCTTTTTCTTGAAGATTCCAACCTTTCAACCTGGAAGCTGAAAGTTTGGATTGATCTTTTGACAATTTCAGATCACAGACAAGCTCACTCAGGTCTGCTTGAGATATTAAGTGAGGCTCTGTCAATGAACAAGATGGTTCAAACATTGGATCAACATCATCCGTCAGTAAACCATGTTGAGCTTCATCATTACCATTGTACATCAATTTCATTTTCATCATCTAAACTCCACGTTTCCAGTGGCCTTGGTACTGGCAAATGTTTATTATGTAAAACAAGCCTTATGGCTAATGGTAAATTTGGGTATTGTACGATATGTTTAGATTTCGCAGTAATGCCTGGTATATTTGTTAAGCAGAAATAACAATCCATTAAATGGTCTTTTGGCTCTCTCCATATCATCGGAACAGCAAACAGCATTTGACAAGACCCATTTAGCCAGCCTGTCAGAAGTCTTAAACACATAATACAGCATATATGAGGTGTCCACGTCTTGTTCTGATCCCCTACCTTGCAACCAAAATAAAGTTTGTATGCTTTTTTAACAAGAGGAGTGAAATTTTGCCTTTGAAATTTAAGTGTTAACTCTCTGCACACATAACAGAAACAGTTTGGATGGTTGACACTTGCGTGGCATTCTGTCATGAAACAATACGAACGCACTGACACAAAAAATGATTAAGGAAAATCACGAATAAAATGCATGATGTTCACTGTGTGAAATCAAATGAGTAACTGACAAATGAAAGTCAACAGTGATGTGTAGCAACTTATAAGCAGAGGAAGAGGAAGGGGCAGACCCCCGCCCCCTTCCTATTCTCACTCAAATCCTAAGTAATGTAAATTTGTGTCACTCTAAAACTGCGGGTGATAGAAAAATTCTGTTTTCATTCTCGTAATCAAGGTAAAAAATTACACATAGTTCAAGTAAAAATATCTCTGTGACAAAAACTTTGTTGACCAGTGATAATTACCAATTTTTTTTTTAAATTAACAGACATTTTACAGGGCTATTCAAAATGATTCATCCGATTTCAACTGAGAATACTTCCGTACCTATCAACCATGCATCAACTGGGCATACACCACATGAAAGAGGAAATCTCCGAGTTTTACAAGATCACCACGAGAGGGCTCCAAAGTCACACCGTGGCCTAGCCTAGCAACAAACAGTCAGTGTGAAAATGGCATCCGCACAGTAGAAGGCGTTTTGTGTGTTGCAGTTTTTGAGCTGTAAATTGGTAGTCACAGTGCAGCGTGAGTTTCGTCGAAGTTACAGAACAGATCCACCGGGTGCTCAGAGCATCCGTCAGTGGTATCGGCAGTTTGAGGAAACAGGATGTTTGTGTAAAGGCAAATCCACAGGACGACCGTGCGTGTCTGAGGATAATGTGCAAAGAATCAGAGAGAGTTTCCAACGTAGCCCGAGGAAATCAACAAACTGCGCCAGTCGAGAATTGGGACTTCCTCAGACGACTGTTTGGCGTGTTTTGAGACGGCGCTTGCATATGAAGCCATACAGGTTGCGACTGTTGCAGGCTCTACGGCCGGGGGACAAGTTAAAACGACAGAACTTTTGCGATCTTATGCAGGAGGCTATGGAGGATGACGAATTTGCTCCCCGCCTGGTGTTCAGTGACGAAGCAACTTTTCATTTAAGTGGCAAGGTGAACCGTCACAACCTTCGCATATGGGGCATGCAACAATCAAGCACAAGCGCGACTCACCTAAAGTTAACACCTTTTGTGCCATTTCCCGGGCAAAGGTTTACAGCCCCTTCTTTTTCATGAAAAACACAGTGACTGGTCACTCCTATCTGGATATGCTGCAGAACTGGTTATTTCCCCAATTGAATGAAGATTCCAGCAACTACATTTTCCAGCAAGATGGGGCACCGCCTCATTGGCATTTGGATGTTCGCCATTTTCTCAACGAAGTGCTCACTCGCCATTGGATTGGTCACAGTGGGCCCCATGACTTGGTGCTCCACAGCTGGCCCCCTAGGTCGCCGGATCTTACACCATGCGACTTCTTCCTTTGGGGGTACGTTAAGGATACTGTGTACGTGCCACCATTGCCCACATCTTTGGATGAGCTCTGAACTCGCATTGTTACTGCCGTAGAGTTAGTGACAACGGACATGCTGGAGCGAGTATGGGAGGAATTCGACTATCGTGTCGACGTTGCTCGTGTAACTAGGGGAAGTCACATAGAGCATTTATGAGGTGAGAGACAAAATTTCCAAGGACAGTTTTTCTTTTGGTTGATGTATCACAAATCACACTGTATTTGTAACATTAAAAAATATTCTCATTTGAAATCAGGTGAATCATTTTGAATAGCCCTGTATATCTCCAAAGAAAAATCTAATGGTATTTTTCTCAACACTCTAGCTCAAACAGTTCCAAAGATACAGTGCTCCAAAGTTTGGTAGAAAAAGTTACTTGGTCAAAATGGAGGTGGGTATGGTCCACTGAAATGGCTGTAGCATCTATACTAACTTAATCAACACTAAAAATCTTGTTTTAGGTTAAGGTAGACATGTGTACCCAAAATTGAGTGAAAGGAGAAAAAAAATCAGTTGTGACATTAAATGACCTACACAAGGTCAAAGGTCAAAAATAAGATCAACTTTTTTTTTACCACTGAGGTAAAATATGAATAGAAACAAAGTTGTAGATCTGCTTAAAAGCTTTAAAATAGTGTTTAAATAGTCTCTGTAAGTGCAATAGGAGCCGAGATATTTCATGTTGAAGTATGGTATGACCTTGGAAATTGACCTTTTTCTACAAAATTCGAAGGGTCATATCTCCTGAACCATATGACCTAGAGTGTTGAAACAAGTGCCATTCTGTTTTTCTCATAGATCTATAAGTGTGCCAATTTTCAAAAAAATTGGTGGTCACATTTTTTTTGCCATTGAACTGACGTGGAATGACCCCATAACTAATTTCTTGAGTGACTCATCAATTATATAAGGGATGTCTAGAAAAAGATCCTTTAAAATGTCTAGAGCTATCTCATAATTGTCACCAACATTTGACAAATGTTTAATTGATTAATAAGCTATGTCTGTCAAGTACCCTTTTAAGTATGATAATTTGGCAGAATTTGTCAGATCAGTACAAACACTGATCAAATTCTCGAACTAAGAAAGTCTTTAAACTCGTGCTTGTCAGTAGAACCACTGAAATTTCTGCACTGAAAGTTAGGTGGTGCAGCATTACGCTTCAAAATAGCACTTAACCCAGTCATGAAATCACTTTGAAATTTCTCAGAGTTTGAAAAGCTATTTTCTAGGTTATTTGTTGCATTTCCAGAACTATTAATTTTTTCCTTTGCATCATTTATTTGAGCTAATACATTTTTTACTTTAAGAATACATTTTTAAATTTCTAAATCCCTATCCTCCGATTCTTTTAAATCATCTAAATATTCTTGATCCTCTATACTACTCTGAATTTTGTCATTAAGTTCCAAAAGTTTACATTGATGGTTACAAAGTTGTTCTAGTCTAGTCTCTAGATCTTCAACAAGCATTTCCTTCTTGTTTAAAAGCTCATCCAAACTCGAAATGAGTCTAGAAACCATAGCTCTATGACCTCCCCGCCTTTTAATAAATTCGTTAAGTTCAGACATGTTTATGTTAAAAATTCTTGAACATTGGAACTAAAAAATACTTAATTGAATTTCACTTAATTCTAAAATAATAATAAGAGGGAATTCTTGAATCGATATTAAATTTTAAATTTAATTTGGATAGGACAAAAAGGTAGGTCACAAAGGTAGATTCACAAAAATTGAGGCTAAAAAAAGTAGGCCCCAAATGGTAGGCCAAACTTGAATCCTGGAAATACCAAACCCACTGTGATTAAACTAATTCACAGCAGTAGAATCTTGACTTAATTATTACAAACACAAATAACTTTCTTTTCTTGAAAATAAATTGTAAGGGCAAAGGGGAAACTGTCAAACATATAAATTAAGGGTCAGGTTAAAGGTTAGGCTGTACTTTCCACACCTGAGTACCAAATTTTGAGCAAGAGGATAGGACACAGCTTTCTTTTTTGAAGAATTTACTATCAATTTAGCAATACCAACAATTTATAATTTTTAAAGCCTAAATAAACTCTAGAATATGAAATGAAAATGAAAAGGAAAAGGTTTATTGACAGACTATAGTCCATATGACAAATATTATTAATACAATGACAGTTCATACACTAAGGATAGAAATATATACAATTGATTAGAAATAATAGTGCACTGTCGAAGTTAAGTGGAGCTATAGACAGACGTTTTTGTACCAAGAAGTCCATAGCTTAGAGCAGGGGTTCCAAATTGGTGTTCCGCGGAACACTTGTATACCGTGAGAAGTGTTCCGCGGAACACAATTTGGGAACCCCTGGCTTAGAGGATAAATGGCAGGACTCATGGATAGCTTGGATGATCGGGTTGGTTGATTTTTTAATTCTTTGCATTAGACTGTGTTGAGCACGTCTTGTTACCTCCAGGAAGCTCGGGACATTGCGGGTAGCAAACATTTGCGAAGCTGAGCATCTTGAGGGTAATTTATGTAAGAGTCTAAAAGACCTGTTGTACAGCAAATTTAGGGTTCTGCCAGAACCTTTTTTATAATGCACCCAGAGTTGCTGACCGTATATATTACTGCAGAAAGTACGAAAGAGTGTATCTTTAGCTTCACTTGTACAGAAACGAAAGTTCCTTATGGTCATATTCGCTTTAGCACACAGCATAATAACTATGCACAGATTTATAATCTGAACAAGTTTTAATTTTTATAATTCTTACTAATTTCACTGAAATTACTAAATTCCAGAACAGGACCTAATTATCTATCAACAGGAATGTTGTATAAATATGAAAAACTCAAACAATTAAACTTTAATTAGTTTAAATTCAGAAAATTTAACTCTTAAGAATTGCAAAATTTAATAACTTCAATTTAAATGCAAAAATTTCTATCAGTTATGTTGGAATTAAAATTGTTTTAATCCAACACAGTATTTGAATACTAAACTATTAATTTATTAACACTAAATTATGATTATGAATTATTTCCCAAATAATAAATTAAATCCAGACATATTATTGATTCCTGCTGATAGAAATTTTATGCTATCAGAGGGTTAAACTTGATTAGAGTTAAACACCCTCTTTAGTTGGTAGTAACTGTCCTATTCTAAGAAAACAAAATAGACCATTACCTTAGTAGTTTTAATTGTAAATACTTTACCTTGATAACACTTAAATATATAGAAGATTGATACCCATTTTCTGAAAAGGAAATGTTATACCTAACTGCCTTATAACAGCCTAATTTGAAATAGATGATTGAACTTGAAAAAGGAATGCAATTTAATGCACTTTACTATGAAACACTGATCAAACCTGAAGAGAAATCAGCAACACAGCTAGCTAAACAGATTTAAAACACAATCCTAATCCTATAGCCTCACTATTCACAGCTTTTGAACCAGTTTAATAGTCCAATAACTTTACTCTCAAGTCTCTTTCCAAAAAGGTTTATGGTTATAGTGGTTTCCAAATATGGAAAATATATCCATACAAAACTTGAACCAACCATTTGTTAAATAATTAATGAAATGATTGAATATAATGATGAAAATAATAAATAATTAAGTAAGGAGGAAAATAAATCGGTAATTTTTTACTATCAGTCCAGTCTCTGGAAACTGAAAATAAAGTTTACCATAAGACTCTTTACATTTTTTTAAACAACTTTTATTAAGTACAATATGAAGGCAAATGCCGATTAAAGCTATAAAATTAATGTTAATAAATTTTTTTTGAGTGATAAAATCGCAGATCATGTTTTTGGGAGTGATAAAATGGCTGATCCCACAAAGGTTAGGAAGGTACCGCTAACAAAATTGGGTGGTTTGACCTGAACTCATAAGATTTTAGTGTCACGACGGCGTTGGTTTGCGATGGTTATAATTATTCAGTGTGTTTAACTTCATGCAAATTTTTTGATGATGAAGAGGCTGCATTTAATTTTTATGTAGAACACGGTGTATTGCTAAAAGAATTTATTTGCCATAAGAAAAACAAGGAAGATATTGTTTGTGGTAATAAGTGTGTGTTCGATAAAAACAAAAGCATTTCGTTGCCATAGGTCGTGTGCGTGATAAGAAACGGAGAAGGGGAACACGCAAGGTTAGGTAGGTTAGGTTAGGTTAGTAGTGTTTAATTTTACGGTATATATAATATATACAGTGAATGGATCTTTTCCGTTTGACTGCCGCCATTGAAACATAAGAGGTGAGTGCCCCCAGCCTTCTTTACTTAGCCTTATAAGGCTAACTAACGAAAATATCATGACCTAACCTAACCAATCGTTAGGTCAACTGTACGACCTTGATGATTGGTTAGGTTAGGTCGTGATATTTTTGTTAGTTAGCCTTATAAAGCTAACTAAAGAAGGCTGGAGTTTAATTATGTTTCAATGGCGGCAGTCAAATGGAAAAGATCCCAGTGAATATATACAGTGTTCGTTTTACTACATATATATAAATGTATATATATATACCTTTTAGGTCACTCATGTTGGCTGTTTCTACAATTTCCATAATTTATATATCAATGGATTCATTTTTACATCGCGAATGCGCCCTAGGTAGTCTCTACTGAAGGAATTACCCGCATTTTAGGGTATTTTTTCACACTTATACCCAAAAACAAACTTCGTGTCCTAACTTAGTTTTGGGCCAGTTCCCTCACTTGAGACTATCCAAATCGCATTCCTGGTGTAATAACGGATCCATTGATCTATAAATTATGGGAATTGAAGAGACCGGAGCGATAGTAAAAAATTACCAATAAATCTAGTAACAATGAAACAGGATCTTCACTGTGATGAAATACTCATGCTAGGAGATTCATTCATCACTCAAGATGAACAACAAAGTTTTCACTGGACAAATGACCAGGTGACCCTCCATCCATTTGTGGTGTATCACATGAAGGATGAGGAATTAATTCATACTAGTTACTGTATTATTATCGATTGACTTGAGCACTCAACATCAGCAGTTCACACTTTTCAGCAATATTTAATGAAGGATATTAAACAGAAATTTCCCAACATACAAAAAGTAATTTATTTCTCTGATGGGTCAGGCCAATACAAAAACAAATATAATTTCAGCAATCTATGCTTATCATGAACAGGATTTTGGTATGAAGGCTGAGTGGAATTTCTTTGCCACAAGTAATGGGAAAAATGCTTGTGATGGTATTGGAGGAACTATTAAAAGAGTTGTAGCAAAGGCTAGTTTGCAACGTACTGATACTATCCATATTTTAACACCAAGAGCTTTCTATGATTTTTGCACTGAACACTAATTCAATTATTTGTTTGTATGTTACAAAGGAGGAGGTTCATGCAGATAAATTCAATCTTTATAGTAGGTTTAATGAAGCTTTACCTGTTAAAGGTACACAGGGTTTCCACAGGTTTGTACCAGAGTCAGAAAACCTAATACAAGCTTATCAGACATTTGATTATTGTAAATTGTTTAGAATAAGTACTGGGGCTGAACCAGATAAAGACAGTCAACTAGTTGAAAAAGATGAGTATCAAATTAGCCTGTAGTTGCCTGTAAATATGATGATAAAGTTTGGTTTGGAATTATTTTACACTTCAGAAGAATACGGTGATTATAAAATCAGTTTCCTCACCTCATCAGGATCTACCACTCGATATTATTTTCCAATGAAAGAGGATGTTTGCTGGATAAAACAAAGTGATATAATTTCTATCATGATGATACCAAATATCAAGCCTGGTGTTAACACGTTGGCTGCCAGAGGGGGTTTTCGCTCTTTTGTACTCAAGTGCCAATGGACATATGCTAATTTTTTCTTTGCGAAAGTTTATTTTCTTACATATTTGATGGTATTACGATATATTACTGTGTTTGAGTAAGCGTAGGTACTGAGGATACCGGCGGGTCACACGGCACTTAAGTAATATGATATTTTCCATGTGCCGTGAGACCCGCCGGCGTCCACATTTTATTTTTCAAAAAAAAATATATATATATATTAGAATTTACAGTAATTGATATTTCTCTTCTTTCCAGATGATAAATCTATAAACTATAAACCAATATAATCTATAAAACTATAAACTATAAACCAATATAAGCCAATAATCTATAAACGAACATAGCTAATACCCATATAAAAATGTTATCAACTAAATCTTTTTATGGATCATCATCTAAAGGAAGTTCTCAAAGTTCTGAAAGTGATCATGATGATGATTCCATGTTTAGTGGTGGTGCTAGTTCGGATGAGTATAACCCAACAGAGTCTGAATCTACAGACTCATCTATGTCAGATGAAGAAAGTCAAATGCCTCTTCCCAGCCAGAGAGTCTATTCTGAAAACCCTGAGGATATTTCATTGCCGTCAAATGTTTGGCAAATGTTTGCAAAAAGGAAGAACTCTTGCTACAGACAATTTTTACACGTCTGTCTCTTTGGCCAGAGCCCTACTTGAGCAGGAAACGCATCTAATGGGAATATGGAAAACTTATGAGTGGGTAGTTGGGAGGTAACGAAAATGGTTCACTGAGTAGGTAGGTAGTTAATCTAACAATTATTAAATTCCTTTTATGTCAATAACTGGGTGGATGAAACCAATTGGTTGCTCACCAGAGTTATTCTCCACACTAGTATTTATATACTGTGTGGGAGGAGCGTGCTCGGTAATGGAGATACATTACCGCTAAACCAACCGAAGAATAAACCAAGACAACGCTGGTACAAGAAGCCCCGCGAAGAAGAGAACAAAGGGAGAACGAAAACGACGAACGGGGCGAGAGGACGTACCAGCAAAGTACGCTCTCGAATGAGACAACCGGAGAAGGGAGAGACTGTAATAACTAAAAGTAAGTGACTAATATGAGTTTTAACACCAAACAGTTAAGAACATTAAATTAAGCTGGGTCAAACAAGTTAGGCCTACATTGTGACCTAAGACCCAGCATCAACTCATAGCTTAACAAAGGTGAAGGTAGATTGCCCTAACCTAATCTTGTGAGGAATCCTACTGTGGAACTCAATTTATCTGCCCGCTCTGGAGCATTTCCGGAATCTCTAGGCTGACCCCTCTAGGCTAGACTTGATCTACTCTATAGTTAGACTGGAGATATAAGGGGTGGGTTAATTGTGGACCAAATCATACAGAGCATTTTTCGCATTGGTGGTCCGTGTGTGGGGAATTTACAAACCTTAACCTTACTTAACAAAAATTGCAGAATTAGGCTAAATGGTCTAGCCTAAGCCTAACCTGAGCAAGCCTAATTAGGTCTACAACCTAGGGCCTAACTAGGAAACATTTACATTTAAGGAGTCTCATTCTCTCATAAGCTTAGACCTGAGTGACACATAAGTACTTGGTGGGGATTAAACCAAATTTAAAACTTGACTGTTTTGTCTGTGCTCTCTCTTCTCTGGTAATTTCTTCTTGTCCAATATTTCATTACGATCCCCAGTTAAACAACATTAGTGAACAAGCATTTAAAATGCATACAACTCCAAGCATCCAATTCTTCTTTAAGGAAGAATCACTCAACAGATTTTTTCAACAGGCACATGCATTCCTTGCAATCTGTGTATATATATGTATATATACACTGTACTCTTTACATGTGCCACAAATACACTCAACCTATCTGAACATAAGCAATGATTGCATGGGTTACTCAAAAGGGTCTTATGGCCTACTTTGGCCATAGCCCAAACACTGAACCTTGGTCTTGTGGCCTACTTTGGCCATAGCCCAAACAACTGAGCCTTGGTCTTATGGCCTACCTTGGCCATGGGCCAAACAATAAAGGTCTTATGGCCTACCTCAGCCATGGGCCAAAAAATGAGCCTTGGTCTTTTGGCCTACCTTGGCCATGGGCCAAACATTAAATGTCTTATGGCCTACCTTGGCCATGGGCTAAACATTTTCTTATGGCCTACCTTGGCCATAGGGAAAACAATTACAAGGGTCTTATGGCCTACCTCAGCCATGGGCCAAAACAATGAGCCTTGGTCTTTTGGCCTACCTTGGCCATGGGCCAAACATTAAATGTCTTATGGCCTACCTTGGCCATGGGCTAAACATTTTCTTATGGCCTACCTTGGCCATAGGGAAAACTATTACAAGTGTCTTATGGCCTACCTTGGCCATAGGGAAAACTATTTGGGTTACTCACTCTCCTGGCTGAGATTGAGAACATCATTAACAATAGACCACTCACTTATGTGAGTGACAACATTAATGACCCAGAACCATTAACTCCAAATCATTTGATTCAGGGAGAACAAGTTAGTCTCCTGCCGGACTACAATATAGACTCTTCAGAAGACCCAAACTGGACTCAACGACATGATGAGCTCCAGACTAAGTTACAACATTTAACTAGAGTTAAAGCTCATTTCATTAAACAGTGGAAAACTGAGTACTTGATGGGTCTAAGGGAGAGACATAAACAAATGACTAAGAAGGATTGGTCTGACACAATTAAGGTAGGGGACCTTGTTCTCATACATGACAGTACTCCAAGACAATACTGGCCTCTGGCTAGAGTTTCAGAACTCAGACCAGGGGCAGACGGGGTAACAAGAGTGGTCAAATTAAGGACTTCAACGGGTGACACAACAAGAGACATTTCTCTTTTGTACCCTTTAGAGTCTGGACCCAAAACAATGGACTTTGGAGAACCTTCTCCACTGACAGTAACAACTGGAGACACTGAACTTCAGTAACTATTCCTTTGACAGTAGGAGTGGTAACGCATCCTACTACAACATTGACAGACACAAGACCTCAGCGACAAACAGCATTAAAGGCGCGACTATTTTTACAACAAAAAATAGATGCTGGGGAATTGTAATTTTATCTTCTAACTTTCATTTTTTCTTTTCTTATGGTAAAGACCATAGACAGTTTCATCCTATAGATGTATATTTTCTCTTCTAATTAAATGCTACACCTTCTCCATGAGAAGGTGAGGACAGGCACTGTTAATCAGATTAACAGGCATTTACAGTTAAATAGTTAGCTAGTCTACACTCAGACAAAAATTGGTGACAATGACACCAAAATTTTTATCTCCCGGGGCCCCCAGTATATGGAAAACTTATGAGTGGGTAGTTGGGAGGTAACGAAAATGGTTCACTGAGTAGGTAGGTAGTTAATCTAACAATTATTAAATTCCTTTTATGTCAATAACTGGGTGGATGAAACCAATTGGTTGCTCACCAGAGTTATTCTCCACACTAGTATTTATATACTGTGTGGGAGGAGCGTGCTCGGTAATGGAGATACATTACCGCTAAACCAACCGAGGAATAAACCAAGACAACGCTGGTACAAGAAGCCCCGCGAAGAAGAGAACAAAGGGAGAACGAAAACGACGAACGGGGCGAGAGGACGTACCAGCAAAGTACGCTCTCGAATGAGACAACCGGAGAAGGGAGAGACTGTAATAACTAAAAGTAAGTGACTAATATGAGTTTTAACACCAAACAGTTAAGAACATTAAATTAAGCTGGGTCAAACAAGTTAGGCCTACATTGTGACCTAAGACCCAGCATCAACTCATAGCTTAACAAAGGTGAAGGTAGATTGCCCTAACCTAATCTTGTGAGGAATCCTACTGTGGAACTCAATTTATCTGCCCGCTCTGGACCATTTCCGGAATCTCTAGGCTGACCCCTCTAGGCTAGACTCGATCTACTCTATAGTTAGACTGGAGATATAAGGGGTGGGTTAATTGTGGACCAATTCATACAGAGCATTTTTCGCAGGAACTTCGAAAAAATCGTAAGTACAATCCAAAAGCCGTAACTGAAGCAAAAGTAAAGAAAGGGGAAATTGTAGGGCGTGAGAGCGATGATGGAATCGTTGTAGCAAAATGGAAGGACAAACGGGAAGTTCTTATGCTGTCAACCAAACATGACTTGAGGATGGCGACTACAGGAAAGAGAAAACGCAACGGTGAGGATACAACTAAACCAGAAATGATTATATCGTATAATGTTGCCAAACAAGGAATTGACATTTCCGACCAAATGGCTAGTTACTTCTCACCTCTCAGAAAAACAGTCAGATGGTACCACAAAATTGCCTTCGAATTTCTTCTAAATACAGCTGTTGTCAATGCACTTATCATGTACAAGGAGCTGACAAACAAGGGCATGCGTAAGAGCCGCAACCTTCAAAAACAGTTTGGGATTCTTCCTAACATTCCAAACATGACGAAAGGGAAGGTCGTCACAGCTGAAATGAAAAAAATCATTCGGGAGTTTTATGAAAATGACGAATATAGTAGGATGTGCCCAGGAATCAAAGATTATAAGTTTGCAATAAATGAAGAGAGTGAAAAAATAAAAAAACAAAAGAGACTGGTATTGTGTAACTTGAAAGAGTTATATGCTGAATATGCAAAAAATTATGAAAATCCCAAAATAGGCTTTAGTACCTTTGCTCATCTTCGACCGTCGTGGTGTGTGCTTGCGGGACAAAGCGGAACTCACAGTGTCTGCGTATGTACACATCACCAAAATCCGAAACTACAAATATCAGCATTAGGCATTAAAGATTTAGACTACAAAAAATTAGTCTTTATCCGTCTGCGGCATGGACAATGAAGATTGTATGATGCACCGATGCAAAAGATGCCCGCGAGAGGTCGGAATCAAAAATTATTTGGAAAGTTTGGACTTCATGGCGATGGAAGAGATAAAATATAAACAATGGGTGTCCGTCGATCACTGTATGTTAAAAGATATCACCGAAACTCCAGAGGAATACGTGGAATCGCTCACCAAGAAAATTGCACAACTGACAAGACACCACTTCACGAATAAATGTCAGTTGAGTTACTTCAAAAATCTAAAAGAAACTCTGCCCGAAAATGAAGGTGTTTTGGTGGGCGATTTCGCGGAAAACTTCTCATTCATCGTACAAGATTGTGCCCAGGGATTTCATTGGGAGAACTCGCAATGTACAGTGCACCCATTCGTTTATTATTCCAAAAACAATGCAAGAAAACTAATTTGCAAAAGTTACTGCTTCGTTTCAAACCGTCGCAGGCATGATACAATTCTGGTTCATAGTTTTCTCAAAAAATTAATCCTAATAACTATAAAGTCGATGAAAAAGACCTCATATGATCGTTTTTCCAAGCGCGTTGTCCTACGTTAATATATTTTGCCCCCGGCAACAACGTCAAATGTTGAAAAAATAGGTAATTTATATACATATTTTCAGATCGGCTCTTTGTCTTAAATAATGCATTTATATATTTCCCATAGCATTTATATCGTTGCTTAGGCATGAAATAACACACACGCAAAATTTTATGACTCTAGAGTAATATCTTCTGTCCCCGAGAAAAGTCTAAATGTGGATTATAATTACGTTAATGCGATGTTATAAGTACGATAAGTACTAAGTACAGCTCAACCCAGAACTCACCACGAGGAGGTGGCTGTACGTCGAGTTCCACCCTTTCCAGCCCCAACCACCCTTCCTTTGGCTGCATGTCGATTTACATACGGTAATCTTTCTTAGAATCAAATCGTGGAATTTTTGTTCGGGAGTGAAGACGGGAGCGGATGAATCCGTCCCTCTCTTCTATTCCACTTACACTGGCAGAGGCTTCGGAAGTTCGGTTACTAATTTGATGAGTCTCTCGACCGCTTGAGTATGACAAGGGAATAGTGGGATCAGTCCATCAGGCTGGTCTCCCGTCTCAACAAACTCTTTTTATTCGGGTATCAGGTATTGTTTTTGTAACGGGGGGTTCGGTCACCTCAGCCGTTTGCCAGTTGATCATTTCGTAATAGTTTTGACTATCGTAGAGCAGCTCAGGCATGGCGAAGGCTCGAATTTCCCCCGCTGGTGATTGTTTTGATCGTGCTTTTAATATTCTTCTCCATCCCAATTCTCTTATGTGTTGCTCATCGGCATGTAGCATGGAGATCAAAATATTTTCTGGGTGAGCAAAGAAAGAATTTCTACGGAGGACTTTGTTGGCGATTGTCTTAGATCTTTGAGGCATGGTCTGAGAGAGACGCATCATTCGCGTTCAGTGATTTGATGATGTTAGCCATTTTATCACGATAACTTTTCAACATTTGATTTATCCGTGCTGTCGAAACTGTTGGAATGGAAGCTAATTTCCACAAGTATTTCAGTCTCTCCGTGACCACAGCGGCGATGTCTTTGAATGGAGGTTCCTTCTTTGATGATCTCAACTCAGTTCTCACATGATGGTAGTATTGCATCACATCTTGACATGTGGGAAAACATCGCAAATTCAAATCTTTCCCAGCACCAAATATTGGACACGTAACCGATCTTCTAGTTGTAGCGGTAGCCATCCTGTAAAGATTAAAGAATAATGTATTGTTCTGTTACGCAATAAAATCGAAAAAAACAGAGTTATGAGAAAAACAAACAAGGATATGAGCAGAGAGATTGAGCACACTGAGGACTCTGAGTGAGGAGCCAGACACACACACACACACACACACTGAGGACTCGAGGAGCCAGCTGCAAAATACACACCTGCCTTCGACGCTGTCAAAATGCAACTGAGGGAACTGCGCAGTGCGTACTGGCGCGTCAGTGGCAGCTGCTGCTGGCAGCACTCACCAGAGATGACCTTTAAACCCTAGCCTAGAGTCATAAAATTTTGCGTGTGTGTTATTTCATGCCTAAGCAACGATATAAATGCTATGGGAAATATATAAATGCATTATTTAAGACAAAGAGCCGATCTGAAAATATGTATATAAATTACCTATTTTTTCAACATTTGACGTTGTTGCCGGGGGCAAAAGATATTAACGTAGGACAACGCGCTTGGAAAAACGATCATATGAGGTCTTTTTCATCGACTTTATAGTTATTAGGAATAATTTTGATGCATATTGAAATATTTAAAAAATTATAAGAAAAATACGTTTTTGACTACTAAAATATGATTTTCATCGCTCTGCCGGGGGCAGAAGATGATTACCTATTAAGCTAAGATTTTGCAGAGGCTATTTTCTCATGCATGCGCAAGTTTTTGTCTCTATTAGAATATGGAAATCGAAAAAAATGTAAAATCGATCCACCCTACTGTGCATCCAACAACAAAATTCAAACCTAGCTAAAATTCATTATTTCACAGATGGATGCGCGGCTCAGTATAAGAATAAAACAAATTTTCTAAATTTATGCCATCATTTCGAAGACTTCAAAATTCATGCTGAGTGGAATTTTTTCGCGACATCCCACGGGAAGAATGCCTGCGATGGTATTGGCGGAACGGTAAAAAGAGCAGTCGCCAGAGAAAGCTTACGACGGCCTCTCGACCATCAAATCTTAACAGCTGAGGACTTCTACAATTTCTGCTCTCAAGAATTCCTAACCGCTATTGACTTTTTTTACGTCTCTGAGGCAGAAGTTGTAGATGTAGAGCTTTCTTTGCAAAAACGTCTGAGTGAACCTACTACTTCTATCAAAGGTACTCAACAATTACATCGCTTCGTCCCAATTTCCAAGAATTCGTTGAAGGTTTATCCACTCTCTAAGAGTGCACAGTCAGTCGAAATAAGAGAGCTCATTAGAGTTTCTGCTTCGGATCAAGAACATAATACTGTCTCTCAACGTGAAATTGAAACAGGCTCTGTTGTGGGTTGTATGTATGAAAATAAACTATGGCTCGGATTAGTCCAGTCCTTTGACTGTGAATATGATGATTTTCTAATAAAATTTCTCCATCCTTCGGGCGTATGTCCCTCATACATTTTTCCTGCGCAAGATGATGTTTGTCACGTTCCAACAGAAAATATATTTGGGCGTATTGAAGCAAGTTTACGAGGAGGAACAAGAATACAATACATTTTTCCGCTTCAAGAATTAAATAACTTTTCAAAGAAGATAAAATAAATTCTATCGAATCCAATATACTATTTCAGAAATGAAGCCTTATATATAGGCTGACCATATTTCCTTGAGACAAAAACGGGACATTGGGATGGCAAAAAAGGGACGGGGGTTATGTAATATTCTGCATTCATGAAAAAGTAAGTACATAAACATATTGAGCTTACAATTATTCTTCAGTGACAGAACCCATACAAAAACCCATACAAAACGGTACTTTCCCGTTCAAAACGGTACGTATGGTCAGCCTACTTATATATATGTATATGTAACAGTTTTTTTGCGCACACCTACAGGTCGCTACAATTGGTGTAGAACAATGCGGTTTTCACCATTCGATGCGTCTTTTTATTGTGCAGTGCCCATGCTAAAAAAAATTCCCGAACATAAATCCTGCCCCCCCTTTTAGGGGTACAGTTCTTCCCATTTCTTCATTTTTAATCATAATTTTGGCACAAAATGGGGGAGGGGTGGGGTAATGGGGGAGGGGGTGGGGTTAATGGGGAAACTCAGAAAAATAGATTATATATATGTAACCAAAAAAAATTAAAGTAAATCCTTTGCAAGGTGCCAGCCCCCTTAAAAAAAAATTAAAGTAAATCCTTTGCAAGGTGCCAGCCCCCTTCCCCCCTTGGGGTTAATGGGGGAAGGGTGGGGGTAAATGGGGGAGAGGGGTGGGGGAGGGGGTATTGGGGGAGAGGGGTGGGGTAATGGGGGAGGGGGTGGGGTTAATGGGTGGTGGGGTTAATGGGGAAACTCAGAAAAAAAAATGATAACCAACATCGATTCCGGTCAGGAAGATCATGCTTATCACAACTAATGGAACACTATAACAATATTATTGATGCACTCGAAATCAATGAAAACTATGTTTTGGCGGGCCGCAGGGCTTCCAATTACTGTTGGTTCAGTTATTTGGTCAATAAAACTATAGAAATGAGCGCAGTCATGAAAATCTTAGGCTTCAAATCCGAGCTCATTGTATTAAGATTTGTGAAGCTTTAGATTTTCATGGCTGCGTTCTTTTCTGTAGTTTTATTGAATGAATAATTAGTTTGCCAGTAACTGGAAGGCCGCAGGCACCCCAATTACTGAGGCCCAAGGTGAGAGGAATAGGAATGATATCCAGATAAAGGGCTACTGATGTTCAAAATAAAATACGCCGTAGGCCCACAATTCAGCCGAAGCACCGCAGATCTAGCAAAATCGGCGCGTAGCGCCGACCTTTTGCTAGTCTAATATACTATTGTCAGAAATGAAGCCTTATATAAAGGGTGATCCAGAGAAATGGGACCCGAAAGAAACCCCTGTAACTCTTAAAGTATAAGTCCTTTTATAAAATCATACGCATCATTCGAAAGAAGATAGTTACAAGTTTGTAAAGGATTGTATAGGTTTTGACAATACAAGACAAGATAAGATACAAAACAAAATAAAAGTGTTAGTTAAAACTAACCCTTCAAGATGACTGCATGGACTGTGGAACAGCTGCGTTTCATAACTGAGCAATATTATGAGCATGGAAGAAGTGTAGTTTCAGCTCAAAGATCTTTCAAGACAAATTTTCAGATGTCAAAATCACCTTCTAAGAGCTGAAACTACACTTCTTCCATGCTCATAATATTGCTCCATTTCTCTGGATCACCCTTATATATATATGTAACAGTTTTTTTGCGCACACCTACAGGTCGCTACAATTGGTGTAGAACAATGCGGTTTTCACCATTCGATGCGTCTTTTTATTGTGCAGTGCCCATGCTAAAAAAAAATCCCTAACATAAATCCTGCCCCCCCCTTTTAGGGTACAGTTCTTCCCATTTCTTCATTTTTAATCATAATTTTGGCACAAAATGGGGGAGGGGTGGGGTAATGGGGGAGGGGGTGGGGTTAATGGGGAAACTCAGAAAAATAGATGCAACCAAAAAAAAATTAAAGTAAATCCTTTGCAAGGTGCCAGCCCCTTCCCCCCTTGGGGGTAATGGGGGAAGGGTGGGGGTAATGGGGGAGGGGGGTGGAGGTGGGGAGGGGGATAATGGGGGAGGGGGTGGGGTTAATGGGGAAACTCAGAAAAAAAAATGATAACCAACATCGATTCCGGTCAGGAAGATCATGCTTATCACAACTAATGGAACACTATAACAATATTATTGATGCACTCGAAACAATGAAAACTATGATTTGGCGGGCCGCAGGGCCCCCAATTACTGTCGGTTCAGTTATTTGGTCAATAAAAGTATAGAAATGAACGCAGTCATGAAAATCTTAGGCTTCAAATCCGAGCTCATTGTATTAAGATTTGTGAAGCTTTAGATTTTCATGGCTGCGTTCTTTTCTGTAGTTTTATTGAATGAATAATTGGTTTGCCAGTAACTGGAATGCCGCAGGCACCCCAATTACTGAGGCCCAAGGTGAGAGGAATAGGAATGATATCCAGATAAAGGGCTACTGATGTTCAAAATAAAATACGCCGTAGGCCCACAATTTAGCCGAAGCACCGCAGATCTAGCAAAATCGGCGCGTAGCGCCGGCCTTTTGCTAGTGTATATTATTTAAGATTGTCTATATAATATTTCTAAAATTTTTATCTACGATTTGTGTATCTACTTAATAGTTATAAAAATCTTTTCAAATTCTTTTTTCTTATTATTATATTATTAGTGTCTAAAATTTGGATTCACTGGATGAGAATACTGTCTCTTAATTCATTCTCAAAGACTTGTGTACGTTTAGTATTAGGAAGAGTACTAGCAAAAGGTCGGCGCTACGCGCCGATTTTGCTAGATCTGCGGTGCTTCGGCTGAATTGTGGGTATGGAAAATTGATGAGTGGGTAGTTGGGAGGTAACGAAAATGGTTCACTGAGTAGGTAGGTAGTTAATCTAACAATTATTAAATTCCTTTTATGTCAATAACTGGGTGGATGAAACAAATTGGTTGCTCACCAGAGTTATTCTCCACACTAGTATTTATATATTGTGTGACAAGAGCGTGCTCGGTAATAGATATACATTACCGATAAACCAACCGAGGAAAAAACCAACACGACGCTGGTGGAAAAAGCCCCGCGAAAAAGGAGAAGGGACGAGAACAGACACCGAAGAAAGATCCCCACCAGCAAGTACGCTCTCGACAATTATACAGGAAGGAGAAAAGAGACTCTCTAATAACTAGCAGTAAGTGACTAATTGTGTTTTTAGCCCAGTTAGATCTTCTAACTTCTAACTTAGAAGACTCATTAAATTAAGCTGGGTCAGACAACTTAGGCCTACATTGTGGCCTAAGACCCAGCATCAACTCATAGCTTAACAAAGGTAAAGGTAGATTGCCCTAACCTAGTTTGGTGAGGAATCCTACTGTGGACCTCAATTTATCTGCCCGCTCTGGACCATTTCCGGAATCTCTAGGCTGACCCCTCTAGGCTAGACTTGATCTACTCTATAGTTAGACTGGAGAAATAAGGGGTGGGTTAATTGTGGACCAATTCATACAGAGCATTTTTCACATTGGTGGTCCGTGTGTGGGGAATTTACAAACCTTAACCTTACTTAACAAAAATTGCAGAATTAGGCTAAATGGTCTAGCCTAAGCCTAAGCCTAAGCCTAACCTAATCAAGCCTAATTAGGTCTACATCCTAGGGCCTAACTAGGAAACATTTACATTTAAGGAGTCTCATTCTCTTATAAGCTTAGACCTGAGTGACACATAAGTACTTGGTGGGGATTAAACCAAATTTAAACTTGACCGTTTTGTCTGTGCTCTCTCTTCTCTGGTAATTTCTTCTTGTCCTCTATTTCATTACGATCCCCAGTTAAACAATTTTGACTTAAACATGGACAGTGCGGAATTGAAAAAGTTAAAAAAGAAAAGGGGGGCAAAGTTGGGTGCTGTTACAAAGGCCGCGAACACTTTTAACAATATTACACAACCAGGTAAGGAAGATTTAGAGTGTGTAATTCTTAAATTGGAAACTAAAAAGAAGGAAATAATAGCCATTGATGAGAGTATTTCAGAGTTAGTTGAATCCGAAATGGCTGAAGAACAATTGATAGACCTTTACGCTGATAATGATGTTCAGGTAATCTCAATTGAACAGCAAATAAGGAGACTACGGTCTCGTTTGACTGACTTAACACCAAATAAACCTAATTCTGATTTTAATCAAAGTAGAGCTAACCTTCAACAAAATTTAAGTGGCATTCTAAATCCTGAGTCACAAGAATTGAGGGCTCAGTTACCCATTTTGCTAGTACCAACATTTGAAGGGGACACGGTACAATTCCCATCTTTCATTGACAAATTTGAGAGTTTAATAGGTAATAAACCTTATATTTCAACTGTTGATAAGTTTAGGTACTTAACTAGTTTCCTTAAAGGCCCAGCCTATAACCTGATAGCCTATTTACCAGCCGTAGGGAATTCATATGAAGTAGCTATTGATCTCTTAAAACGTAATTACATTAATAAAGATGAGATTGTATATGAATTATCTCAACAAATTTTTGATTTTGCACCCATAAAAGATAACCATAGTGATATGGAAATTTTTTATACAAAATTAGAAGCTATTATAGGACAACTGGTTAGCAATGAGATAGATATTAAAGCTTCATCTTGGATTATACAAGGCATAGTTCTTAGGTGCCTTCCTTTGAGGGTTAAAGATATTTTAGTTCTAAAGACGGGAGAAAATTATCCTAATCTTGAAGATATCAGAAAACACTTTCCCAATATCCTAACTAATTACAAATTGAGAAATATTCCAACACAAAATAAGACCCAGACTATGGATAAACCAAAGACTGTTCCCAGAGACTGTTAGAAAATCTAGAAGAGGAAGAACCATTGTTGTCCCAAGGCGATACGATGACTAAGCTGATTGATGCAGCATTGCTTGTATATATATTAAGTTAAGGTGTGTATATATATCCATCTCATAATTGTAAGGTTAGTGAAAAATTAACTTAATTTAGAGCTAGCATTTTTGAGCTCTTGTGGCATCATTGTTTGGTCACACTGTTGGCATCATTTTGGGACGCTGCGCGTCTTTTCTACTCGTTTGTGGAAGGTCGTACGTAAAGGTGTGGTTTGATAGAGAGCTCTCTTGCAATTCAGTTTGGTTGTTTAGATACATGATTGTTGCATCGTGCAATAGTCCAGGTTGCGTTGTTGTTGCAAGGTTCAGAAAGAAGACCACAAATAGTACCCTTTTGTTTACTTTAAGTTCATGTAATTTAAGGTCTAAGGTAGGCCCGCATCGAGTCAGCAACCCTGAGGTTACCCTGAGGTAGGACCTAATAGGATCTCAAATCCGTAAGTTTTAATTTAGCTTAACTTGGGCTTTAGGTAGAACTTGCCCTTTAGAATTTGGCCGTTCACGGCTCAGCTGGGATTTCGAACCCGACAAATAAATAAAATAACATGGTCCTTCAGAACCGGATTTCTACCCCAAGACTGAGTCAGTGACCATTTTTCGGCAAAGTTCTGATTGTGCAAATTGTATCCCAAGTTAGGCCTAGACGGGTTGAGTATTATTGAGTTAAGGTCCCAGGGTAAAAAGTTTGGTCGCCCAATTGCGAAACTTGGCCAGTCGTCTGTCGTTTTTGGCCTACATTTTTTCCGGTTTGGTTAATTTTGGGTTATTATTGAAAAGTTTGGTCGCCCAATTGCGAAACTTGGCCAGTCGTCTGTCGTTTTTGGCCTACTTTTTTTCCGGTTTGGTTAATTTTGGGTTATTATTGAATTAAGGTCCCAGGGTAAAGTTTGGTCGCCCAATTGCGAAACTTGGCCAGTCGTCTGTCGTTTTTTGGCCTACATTTTTTCCGGTTTGGTTAATTTTGGGTCATTATTGAATTAAGGTCCTGGGGTGGAAAATTTGGTATTCCATACTGGTGTTTGGTTAGTACCCCACCAGCAATTCAGTTTATTTGAAAGTAAAATTTGCGTTTGATCAGTTTGGTTAAGTATTTCTGCCAATTCAGCTCATTTGGTATTGAGCCCAAGGGTTGTTTACATTGAAGATGAGTGCATCTGAATTGAACAAATTTATAAAAAGGAGAAGTGCCTACAAAGGTCTAATTACAAAGGTCATTGCCACTATAGATTCTGCCATAGAGCAAGAGGATTTACGCTTAGTGACTGCGCAGCTTGCCATATTAGAAACTAAAAAGGTTGCTCTAAGTGAGGTAAATGTTAAAATTGAGGCTCTTATAGAAGAGGATGAAATAGAAAATAACATAATTTACTTTGAAGAGATTATTGATGATATGATTAACGTAGGCCTCCGAGCAAAAGAGTTTAGCAGCTCAGTACAGTTAGAGACCAGGTCTAATAATGAAACACAACACTCAACAAATGATGCTTGTGAAGTTAAGGTTAACAGATCTGTAGTTCAATTACCGAGGCTTGTACTCAAAACATTTTCTGGGAGTATTCAGGAATGGCAAGGATGGGCAGACAGTTTTCAATCAGCAGTTCATTCTAGTCAAGTGTTAAGTGCCGTGGAGAAGTTTAATTATTTGCGGTCCCTCTTGGAAGGGGAGGCAGCAAAGACTATAGCAGGATTAGCATTAACAGAGGCTAATTATAATGTGGCTTGGGATATATTAAAGAAACGGTTTGGTAAGCCAGAGATCTTAATTAAAAGCCACCTCCGTGCACTTTTACTATACCTCCTGTTAATAATCCTAATAGTGTCAAGGAGTTACGGCAGTTATATGATGAATTTGAAATTAGAACTAGGTCCCTGGACAACTTGGGTGTAGGAATGGAAAAGTATGGTATAATGTTGGTTCCTACACTGGAGTCTAAATTGCCTAGCTCAATTTTGCTTGAATTAAGTAGGGGACACTCTGCAGAACATGTGTACATCCCCCTTCAGCAGATGTTAAGTCTTTTAGGCACAGAATTAGCAAGACGAGAGGGAGTTGAGTTTGCACAGTGGGATGGTAAACAAGGGACAAAGGCAGGCACAGCACCAAAGTTTCCACAAAAAGGAATAGCCCAGGTACAGTGTCAGCTCTACATGCCTCCTCTGAGAATAAATTAAAGGGAATCAAGGAATGCATATTTTGCGAAGGCAACCACAAGTCATATAAATGTGAGGTGGCTGAGGCCTTACCCTTTGAGGAGAGAAAGGACAGGGTAACTAAGTCCACAGCATGTTTTAAATGTTTTTTGAAAGGTCATAGAGCAAGGTTTTGTAAGTTTAAAATTTTGTGCAAAAAATGTCATGGTAGGCATCAGCCATTATTGTGTGAAAACACTCTTAGTAGGCCCCCAGAAGTAGAGACATCAGTGGCACATGCCACTGCTATGCAAGGGAGTAAAAGTAAAGGGGGATTATTGCAAACAACTGCAGCCTTATTAATTGGGAATGAGGGAGAAGCTACTGTAAGAGTGTTGTTTGATAGTGGTAGCCAGTGTAGTTTTATTAAGACCAGAATTTCCAGAAAATTGAAGTTTAAAGAACTTAAGAGGGAAAATTTAAGAATTTCTGGGTTTGGGGGTTCCGTTCAAAACCGAACCAAATTTAAGAAGGTAGAAGTTCTGGTTAAAGGGTTGTTACCGCAAAGTCCCACTATCAAGGTCCAAGCTGTAGAGATTGAGGAACTTTGTGCTCCAGTCACTACTTGTTTAGATATGGCATGTGTCCAAGAATTGCAAGTTAAAGGAATTAATTTGGGCAATAATAAGTTTGAGGGAACAGAAGATATTAGTCTTTTGATTGGAGCTGACTATTATTGGGACTTCATCACTGGTAATATTGTCCGTACATCTCAAGGCCCAGTAGCTATTGAAAGTAAGCTAGGCTGGATGCTACATGGTAGTTATTGCAATGAAATGGAAGTTAAGGCTCTCTTTGTTAAGATTGAGGAGAACAGCCATGGTCTGGAAAGGCATTTGAAAGCGTTTTGGGAACTTGAATCTATTGGTATAAAGGACAACCAGGCAAGTACAGTGAACAATGATGTTTTAGAGCATTTGAAAAAGGGATTGGGTTTAGAGATGGTTGCTATGAAGTTGGCCTACCATGGAAGGATTCTTGCAAACCCGGTTCAAACCTTCAGCTAGCTAATCGGAGGTTGGAGACTTCATTGTACAGGCTAAGAAAAAATGAGGAGTTGTTAATTGAATACGATGAGGCCATCCTAAGTTATGTAAGGGAGGGCTATGCTGAAAGGGTGCAAGGTGAGCTGGTGAGCCAGGAGGCACATTATCTGCCACACCATGCAGTGGTACGGCGAGACAAAACTACACACCAAACTGAGGGTAGTTTTTGATGGCTCAGCCAAGGACAAAGGTGGTGTGTCCTTGAATGACTGTTTGGATGCTGGGCCAAATTTAAATGCAGATTTATTTTCCTTGTTACTGAGATTCAGGTTTGGTAGAGTAGCATTGACTGCAGATGTGAAGCAAGCCTTTTTGCGGATAAAGTTAAAACCAGAGGACAGAGATGCAGTAAGGTATCTGTGGGTGGATACGAAAGACTTGTTGGAAAATGAACCTAAGGTTCAAGCATATAGAATGAAGTCAGTGTTGTTTGGCCTCAGCTCTAGTCCATTTCTGTTGGCAGCTACTATGCAGTACCATTTTAAGAAATATTCTGAAGTCTATCCTAACACTATTGAACACATAAGGAAAAATTTTTATGTTGATGATTTGCTATGTTCCGTGGATAATACAGAAATGGCTAAACAGATATTCATGGAGGCTAGAGCTATAATGAGGGAGGCTGGCATGGAGCTCAGAAAATGGCAGACCAATCATTCGCAATTACAAGAGTTTATGAGTCATTCCTCTGTAGTACCTGATGCAGCAGAAAGTATTGAGGATTCTGGTATTAAGGAGTTGTGGGCAATAGACGCAAAGGTGCTAGGCATCGTTTGGCAGCAAGATGATGATTTGTTTACCTTCAATGGGAAATCTTTAGTAGAGCTGGCCGAGAATGAGACAAGGTGGACAAAACGTACAGCTCTTAGTTTGGCTTCGAAGGTCTTTGATCCTCTTGGATTCCTGGCTCCATTTGTGATAAAGTCAAAAATTTGGTTTCAGAGCCTCTGGGAAATTGGACTTGGTTGGGACCAAGAGTTACCTGATCATATGGTGGTAAGGTGGAAATATTGGTTCAAAGAATTGGCACATCTTGGAGACATTGAAATCCCAAGATGGTACTTTGGAGAGTTGAACAATAGTCCAGACAATTTGGAGCTGCACATCTTTTGTGATGCAAGTGAGGAAGCCTATGCAACTTGTATTTATATAAGAGGCGCATTGCAAGAAGAAGTAAGTTGCAGGTTGGTTGCTGCAAAGAGTAGAGTAGCACCTTTGAAAAGGCTTTCTGTTCCAAGGTTGGAATTGATGGGTGCCGTTATTGCTAGTCGGCTTGCAATTACAGTGCGAAAGTTGTCCCTCTATGAAATTCCAAGCTATTATTGGACAGACTCCACTATAGTTTGGCACTGGTTAAGAAGTCAGGCAAGGAAATGGAAACCATTTGTTGCCAATAGGGTGGAGGAAATTCAAGCGCACACAGATCCCAAGCAATGGAAGCATTGTCCAGGCACCAAAACCCCGCTGATTTACCAACACGAGGAATTTCGGTGAAAGATCTTTCACAATCAAGTTTGTGGTGGAATGGGCCAGAGTGGCTAAAACTTGGAAGTGAAAACTGGCCTTCTAATCAGCCTATTGTAGGAGAATGCCAGGCTGAAGAAGCATGGGGAGTGAGGTGAGAAAATGCGCTGTAGTGAACAGTTGTCAAGTTATGCAGCAGGGACCCCATATGAGGCTTGAGGACATTAGCAGTCTGAAAAGATTGTTAAGAGTGACAGCATGGGATATATAGATTTACCAACAACACATTAAGAGGAGAAACAAGAAGGGAAGGAATCTGAACAGTAATGAGATTCAGCAAGCCAGGAAATACTGGGTGGTATATATGCAGAAGAAAAATTTGGTGAAGAGAGAGAATTGCTCACCAGCCATCCATTACAGGTTCTACCAACACATTCTGCGCTCAAGGGTTTGGATGTGTTTTTGGATCAGGATTTATTGAGAGTAGGAGGTAGACTACAGTTTTCTGGGCTTCCAGAGGAGAAAAGACATCCAATTTTGCTACCTTCTGGGGGGCACTTTGTGGACCTTTTGATCCTGGATACTCATCATAAGCTGTTACATGCTGGAGTTAGAGAAGTGATAATAGAGATTAGACAACAATTTTGGATTCCCAAAATTAGACAAGTAGTAAAAAAGGTCTTGCATAAATGTGTGGTTTGCAAGCGTTGGAGTGCAAAGCCTTATTATGAAAAGGTGGCTCCACTTCCAAGAGAACGGTGTGTCTATACTGCCCCATTTGATGTAGTGGGAGTAGACTTTGCAGGGCCAGTCTATGTGTATGAGCGAGGGGAGTCTAACAAAGGTTATATATGTCTTTTCACCTGTGCTACCACCAGAGCAATCCATTTGGAGTTGGTAAGCAACTTAAGTAGTGATGTATTTCTTTTGGCCTTTAAAAGGTTTGTGAACAGAAGGGGTTTCCCAAATAAAATCATATCGGATAATGCAAAAACCTTCAAAAAGGCTGCAAAGGAACTCCAAGAAATTTGGTCCTTGCTAAAAGAGGAAGGATTCCAATCCTACTTTTCACACCAAGGGGTACAGTGGGAGTTTATTGTTGAGAGAGCACCATGGTGGGGAGGATTTTGGGAAAGGCTAGTGAGAAGTGTAAAGTGTCCATTAAAGAAACTTTTAGCTAATGCTCATTTGAGCAAAGAAGAATTCTCACTGTTTTATGTGAAGTAGAAGCAATGGTGAACAGTAGGCCTATCACTTTTGTTTACAACAGTATGCAGGATGCAGAGCCATTGACACCAAATCATTTTCTTTGTGGTAAACGATTAACATCAACCCCAGTGTGCCAGAAGACTTGCAGCCTATCCAGAGCACTCAAGGAGAGTTAACCAGACGGTTCAGGTACCTTGAAGAGCTACAAGATCAGTTATGGAAGAGGTGGCAGATGGAATACTTGCCAGAACTCAATTATTACCCATCAGGCAAGGTAAAGGGCTCCAATGCAAATTGTATCAAGGTGGGAGAAGTGGTAATGATTGGGGATGAAAGACCAAGGCAATGCTGGAAGCTTGGCATAATTGAAGAGTTGTTTGTTGGCAAAGACAATTTAGTTAGGTCTGCACTGGTAAAGACTTCAGGAGGAAAGTTAAAGAGACCTATACAAAAACTCTATGCTTTAGAAATCAGCAAAAACACAGATAGTCAAGATGAAACATTTGAGTTACAGCCTCATGAGAAGGCTTGGCTAACCTTGCAGAAGGTAATGACAACAATGCCTCTTCGGTGGGGAGTGTTAGAAAATCTAGAAGAGGAAGAACCATTGTTGTCCCAAGGCGATGATGACTAAGCTGATTGATGCAGCATTGCTTGTATATATTAAGTTAAGGTGTATATATATCCATCTCATAATTGTAAGGTTAGTGAAAAATTAACTTAATTTAGAGCTAGCATTTTTGAGCTCTTGTGGCATCATTGTTTGGTCACACTGTTGGCATCATTTTGGGACGCTGCGCGTCTTTTCTACTCGTTTGTGGAGGTCGTACGTAAGGTGTGGTTGATAGAGAGCTCTCTTGCAATTCAGTTTGGTTGTTTAGATACAAGATTGTTGCATCGTGCAATAGTCCAGGTTGCGTTGTTGTTGCAAGGTTCAGAAAGAAGACCACAAATAGTACCCTTTTGTTTACTTTAATTCATGTAATTTAAGGTCTAAGGTAGGCCCGCATCGAGTCAGCAACCCTGAGGTTACCCTGAGGTAGGACCTAATAGGATCTCAAATCCGTAAGTTTTAATTTAGCTTAACTTGGGCTTAGGTAGAACTGCCCTTTAGAATTTGGCCGTTCACGGCTCAGCTGGGATTTGAACCCGACAAATAAATAAAATAACATGGTCCTTCAGAACCGGATTCTACCCCAAGACTGAGTCAGTGACTATTTTTCGGCAAAGTTCTGATTGTGCAAATTGTCCCAAGTTAGGCCTAGACGGGTTGAGTATTATTGAGTTAAGGTCCCAGGGTAAAAGTTTGGTCGCCCAATTGCGAAACTTGGCCAGTCGTCTGTCGTTTTTGGCCTACATTTTCCGGTTTGGTTAATTTTGGGTTATTATTGAAAGTTTGGTCGCCCAATTGCGAAACTTGGCCAGTCGTCTGTCGTTTTGGCCTACATTTTACCGGTTTGGTTAATTTTGGGTTATTATTGAATTAAGGTCCCAGGGTAAAGTTTGGTCGCCCAATTGCGAAACTTGGCCAGTCGTCTGTCGTTTTGGCCTACATTTTTCCGGTTTGGTTAATTTTGGGTATTATTGAATTAAGGTCCTGGGGTGGAAAATTTGGTATTCCATACTGGTGTTTGGTTAGTACCCCACCCAGCAATTCAGTTTATTTGAAAGTAAAATTTGCGTTTGATCAGTTTGGTTAAGTATTTCTGCCAATTCAGCTCATTTGGTATTGAGCCCAAGGTTGTTTGCATTGAAGATGAGTGCATCTGAATTGAACAAATTTATAAAAAGGAGAAGCGCCTACAAAGGTCTAATTACAAAGGTCATTGCCACTATAGATTCTGCCATAGAGCAAGAGGATTTACGCTTAGTGACTGCGCAGCTTTCCATATTAGAAACTAAAAAGGTTGCTCTAAGTGAGGTAAATGTTAAAATTGAGGCTCTTATAGAAGAGGATGAAATAGAAAATAACATAATTTACTTTGAAGAGATTATTGATGATATAATTAACGTAGGCCTCCGAGCAAAAGAGTTTAGCAGCTCAGTACAGTTAGAGACCAGGTCTAATAATGAAACACAACACTCAACAAATGATGCTTGTGAAGTTAAGGTTAACAGATCTGTAGTTCAATTACCGAGGCTTGTACTCAAAACATTTTCTGGGAGTATTCAGGAATGGCAAGGATGGGCAGACAGTTTTCAATCAGCAGTTCATTCTAGTCAAGTGTTAAGTGCCGTGGAGAAGTTTAATTATTTGCGGTCCCTCTTGGAAGGGGAGGCAGCAAAGACTATAGCAGGATTAGCATTAACAGAGGCTAATTATAATGTGGCTTGGGATATATTAAAGAAACGGTTTGGTAAGCCAGAGATCTTAATTAAAAGCCACCTCCGTGCACTTTTAGCTATACCTCCTGTTAATAATCCTAATAGTGTCAAGGAGTTACGGCAGTTATATGATGAATTTGAAATTAGAACTAGGTCCCTGGACAACTTGGGTGTAGGAATGGAAAAGTATGGTATAATGTTGGTTCCTACACTGGAGTCTAAATTGCCTAGCTCAATTTTGCTTGAATTAAGTAGGGGACACTCTGCAGAACATGTGTACATCCCCCTTCAGCAGATGTTAAGTCTTTTAGGCACAGAATTAGCAAGACGAGAGGGAGTTGAGTTTGCACAGTGGGATGGTAAACAAGGGGACAAAGGCAGGCACAGCACCAAAGTTTCCACAAAAAGGAATAGCCCAGGTACAGTGTCAGCTCTACATGCCTCCTCTGAGAATAAATTAAAGGGAATCAAGGAATGCATATTTTGCGAAGGCAACCACAAGTCATATAAATGTGAGGTGGCTGAGGCCTTACCCTTTGAGGAGAGAAAGGACAGGGTAACTAAGTCCACAGCATGTTTTAAATGTTTTTTGAAAGGTCATAGAGCAAGGTTTTGTAAGTTTAAAATTTTGTGCAAAAAATGTCATGGTAGGCATCAGCCATTATTGTGTGAAAACACTCTTAGTAGGCCTACCCCAGAAGTAGAGACATCAGTGGCACATGCCACTGCTATGCAAGGGAGTAAAAGTAAAGGGGGATTATTGCAAACAACTGCAGCCTTATTAATTGGGAATGAGGGAGAAGCTACTGTAAGAGTGTTGTTTGATAGTGGTAGCCAGTGTAGTTTTATTAAGACCAGAATTTCCAGAAAATTGAAGTTTAAAGAACTTAAGAGGGAAAATTTAAGAATTTCTGGGTTTGGGGGTTCCGTTCAAAACCGAACCAAATTTAAGAAGGTAGAAGTTCTGGTTAAAGGGTTGTTACCGCAAAGTCCCACTATCAAGGTCCAAGCTGTAGAGATTGAGGAACTTTGTGCTCCAGTCACTACTTGTTTAGATATGGCATGTGTCCAAGAATTGCAAGTTAAAGGAATTAATTTGGGCAATAATAAGTTTGAGGGAACAGAAGATATTAGTCTTTTGATTGGAGCTGACTATTATTGGGACTTCATCACTGGTAATATTGTCCGTACATCTCAAGGCCCGGTAGCTATTGAAAGTAAGCTAGGCTGGATGCTACATGGTAGTTATTGCAATGAAATGGAAGTTAAGGCTCTTTGTTAAGATTGAGGAGAACAGCCATGGTCTGGAAAGGCATTTGAAAGCGTTTTGGGAACTTGAATCTATTGGCATAAAGGACAACCAGGCAAGTACAGTGAACAATGATGTTTTAGAGCAATTTGAAAAAGGGATTGGGTTTAGAGATGGTTGCTATGAAGTTGGCCTACCATGGAAGGATTCTTGCAAACCCGGTTCAAACCTTCAGCTAGCTAATCGGAGGTTGGAGACTTCATTGTACAGGCTAAGAAAAAATGAGGAGTTGTTAATTGAATACGATGAGGCCATCCTAAGTTATGTAAGGGAGGGCTATGCTGAAAGGGTGCAAGGTGAGCTGGTGAGCCAGGAGGCACATTATCTGCCACACCATGCAGTGGTACGGCGAGACAAAACTACCACCAAACTGAGGGTAGTTTTTGATGGCTCAGCCAAGGACAAAGGTGGTGTGTCCTTGAATGACTGTTTGGATGCTGGGCCAAATTAAATGCAGATTTATTTTCCTTGTACTGAGATTCAGGTTTGGTAGAGTAGCATTGACGCAGATGTGAAGCAAGCCTTTTTGCGGATAAAGTTTAAAACCAGAGGACAGAGATGCAGTAAGGTATCTGTGGGTGGATACGAAAGACTTGTTGGAAAATGAACCTAAGTTCAAGCATATAGAATGAAGTCAGTGTTGTTTGGCCTCAGCTCTAGTCCATTCTGTTGGCAGCTACTATGCAGTACCATTTTAAGAAAATTCTGAAGTCTATCCAACACTATCGAACACATAAGGAAAAATTTTATGTTGATGATTTGCTATGTTCCGTGGATAATACAGAAATGGCTACCTAAACAGATATTCATGGAGGCTAGAGCTATAATGAGGGAGGCTGGCATGGAGCTTCAGAAAATGGCAGACCAATCATTCGCAATTACAGAGTTTATGAGTCATTCCTCTGTAGTACCTGATGCAGCAGAAAGTATTGAGGATTCTGGTATTTAAGGAGTTGTGGGCAATAGACGCAAAGGTGCTAGGCATCGTTTGGCAGCAAGATGATGATTTGTTACTTGAATGGGAAATCTTAGTAGAGCTGGCCGAGAATGGACAAGGTGGACAAACGTACAGCTCTTAGTTTGGCTTCGAAGTCTTTGATCCTCTTGGATTCCTGGCTCCATTTGTGATAAAGTCAAAATTGTTTCAGAGCCTCTGGGAAATTGGACTTGGTTGGGACCAAGAGTACCTGATCATATGGTGGTAAGGTTGGAAATATTGGTTCAAAGAATTGGCACATCTTGGAGACATGAAATCCCAAGATGGTACTTTGGAGAGTTGAACATAGTCAGACAATTTGGAGCTGCACATCTTTTGTGATGCAAGTGAGGAAGCCTATGCAACTTGATTTATATAAGAGGCGCATTGCAAGAAGAAGTAAGTGCAGTGTTGGTTGCTGCAAAGAGTAGAGTAGCACCTTTGAAAGGCTTTCTGTTCCAAGGTTGGAATTGATGGGTGCCGTTATTGCTAGTCGGCTTGCAATTACAGTGCGAAAGTGTTTGGCCCTCTATGAAATTCCAAGCTATTATTGGACAGACTCCACTATAGTTTGGCACTGGTTAAGAAGTCAGGCAAGGAAATGGAAACCATTGTTGCCAATAGGGTGGAGGAAATTCAAGCGCACACAGATCCAAGCAATGGAAGCATTGTCCAGGAATCCAAAAACCCCGCTGATTTACCAACACGAGGATTTCGGTGAAAGATCTTTCACAATCAAGTTTGTGGTGGAATGGGCCAGAGTGGCTAAAACTTGGAAGTGAAAAACTGGCCTTCTAATCAGCCTATTGTAGGAGAATGCCAGGCTGAAGAAGCATGGGTGAGTGAGGTGAGAAAATGCGCTGTGAAACAGTTGTCAAGTTATGCAGCAGGACCCATATTGAGGCTTTGAGGACATTGGCAGTCTGAAAAGATTGTTAAGAGTGACAGCATGGGTATATAGATTTACCAACAACATTAAGGGAGAAACAAGAAGGAAGGAATTCTGAACAGTAATGAGATTCAGCAAGCAGGAATACTGGGTGGTATATATGCAGAAGAAAAATTTGGTGAAGAGAGAGAATTGCTCACCAGCCATCCATTACAGGTTCTACCAACACATTCTGCGCTCAAGGGTTTGGATGTGTTTTTGGATCAGGATTTATTGAGAGTAGGAGGTAGACTACAGTTTTCTGGGCTTCCAGAGGAGAAAAGACATCCAATTTTGCTACCTTCTGGGGGGCACTTTGTGGACCTTTTGATCCTGGATACTCATCATAAGCTGTTACATGCTGGAGTTAGAGAAGTGATAATAGAGATTAGACAAACAATTTTGGATTCCCAAAATTAGACAAGTAGTAAAAAAGGTCTTGCATAAATGTGTGGTTTGCAAGCGTTGGAGTGCAAAGCCTTATTATGAAAAGGTGGCTCCCTTCCAAGAGAACGGTGTGTCTATACTGCCCCATTTGATGTAGTGGGAGTAGACTTTGCAGGGCCAGTCTATGTGTATGAGCGAGGGGAGTCTAACAAAGGTTATATATGTCTTTTCACCTGTGCTACCACCAGAGCAATCCATTTGGAGTTGGTAAGCAACTTAAGTAGTGATGTATTTCTTTTGGCCTTTAAAAGGTTTGTGAACAAAGGGGTTTCCCAAATAAAATCATATCAGATAATGCAAAAACCTTCAAAAAGCTGCAAAGGAACTCCAAGAAATTTGGTCCTTGCTAAAAGAGGAAGGATTCCAATCCTACTTTTCACACCAAGGGGTTACAGTGGGAGTTTATTGTGAGAGAGCACCATGGTGGGGAGGATTTTGGGAAAGGCTATGAGAAGTGTAAGTGTCCATTAAAGAAACTTTTAGCTAATGCTCATTGAGCAAAGAAGAATTCTCTACTGTTTTATGTGAAGTAGAAGCAATGTGAACAGTAGGCCTATCACTTTTGTTTACAACAGTAGGCAGGATGCAGAGCCATTGACACCAAATCATTTTCTTTGTGGTAAACGATTAACATCAAACCCCAGTGTGCCAGAAGACTTGCAGCCTATCCAGAGCACTCAAGGAGAGTTAACCAGACGGTTCAGGTACCTTGAAGAGCTACAAGATCAGTTATGGAAGAGGTGGCAGATGGAATACTTGCCAGAACTCAATTATTACCCAGGCAAGGTAAAGGGCTCCAATGCAAATTGTATCAAGGTGGGAGAAGTGGTAATGATTGGGGATGAAAGACCAAGGCAATGCTGGAAGCTTGGCATAATTGAAGAGTTGTTTGTTGGCAAAGACAATTTAGTTAGGTCTGCACTGGTAAAGACTTCAGGAGGAAAGTTAAAGAGACCTATACAAAAACTCTATGCTTTAGAAATCAGCAAAAACACAGATAGTCAAGATGAAACATTTGAGTTACAGCCTCATGAAGAAGGCTTGGCTAACCTTGCAGAAGGTAATGACAACAATGCCTCTTCGGTGGGGAGTGTTAGAAAATCTAGAAGAGGAAGAACCATTGTTGTCCCAAGGCGATACGATGACTAAGCTGATTGATGCAGCATTGCTTGTATATATATTAAGTTAAGGTGTGTATATATATCCATCTCATAATTGTAAGGTTAGTGAAAAATTAACTTAATTTAGAGCTAGCATTTTTGAGCTCTTGTGGCATCATTGTTTGGTCACACTGTTTGCATCATTTTGGGACGCTGCGCGTCTTTTCTACTCGTTTGTGGAAGGTCGTACGTAAAGGTGTGGTTTGATAGAGAGCTCTCTTGCAATTCAGTTTGGTTGTTTAGATACATATGATTGTTGCATCGTGCAATAGTCCATGTTGCGTTGTTGTTGCAAGGTTCAGAAAGAAGACCACAAATAGTACCCTTTTGTTTACTTTAAGTTCATGTAATTTAAGGTCTAAGGTAGGCCCGCATCGAGTCAGCAACCCTGAGGTTACCCTGAGGTAGGACCTAATAGGATCTCAGATCCGTAAGTTTTAATTTAGCTTAACTTCGGCTTTAGGTAGAACTTGCCCTTTAGAACTTGGCCGTTCACGGCTCAGCTGGGATTTCGAACCCGACAAATAAATAAAATAACATGGTCCTTCGAACCGGATTTCTACCCCAAGACTGAGTCAGTGACCATTTTTCGGCAAAGTTCTGATTGTGCAAATTGTATCCCAAGTTAGGCCTAGACGGGTTGAGTATTATTGAGTTAAGGTCCCAGGGTAAAAAGTTTGGTCGCCCAATTGCGAAACTTGCCAGTCGTCTGTCGTTTTTGGCCTACATTTTTTCCGGTTTGGTTAATTTTGGGTTATTATTGAAAGTTTGGTCGCCCAATTGCGAAACTTGGCCAGTCGTCTGTCGTTTTTGGCCGTTCACGGCTCAGCTGGGATTTCGAACCCGACAAATAAATAAAATAACAGAGACCAACTAGCTACAGCCAAACAGACAAAACTTGATACTGTAGAATCAAATGTGACCAACTGTAATACACGAACACCTACATTACAGAACTTTAATGTAACTGCTGCCTCAACTTACACACTACATTGCAAATTTTGTGCAAGTAATGAACACAGTAGTACTGGGTGTGACAAATATTCAGACTTTAACCAAAGAGCTAAAAGATGTGAACAGTTGAACCTATGTAAAAAGTGTACTGGCCAGGGACATTATAAGAAAGACTGTAAATCTAGGTTAAGATTCAAGTGTAAGTTTTGTAAAAGTTTACGACATGTCTCATCAATGTGTGATTCACCAGTGTCCAAACAATAGTACTCAAACTCAAAAGATACCTCCACCAAACAAAGGTAATCAAGAAAATGCCACTTTCATGGGACATTCTGTTTGCTCAAACAACGTAACAAGAAACACTGAGATTCTTTTACCAACTATTACTTTGGACTTAGTGAATAGTGAGGGTAGCACCACTCCAGTGAGATGTCTTATAGACTGTTGTTCTCAACAAACATTTGTTTCGCAAAATGTAGTTAATAAATTGGGTTTGACACCAAACCCGAATGAACAAAACCTCAATATTGCATCCTTTGTTAAGGATAACTCGGACAAAAATAGCTATAAGACAATTGACCTGGAACTACAGTTAGAAAATAAATTAGAGAAAATTGAAGCAGTTATTATTTCTAAAGTAGGACAAAACAAACTGGTTATACCCAAACTAGAACAAACCATAAATCATTTGGGAAAACACTACAAAATAGCTGATAGACATATCACTAACAACACAGTAGCTAACATTGAAATGTTAATGGGGGCAGATTATATTAATCTTATTCATAAGGGCATAGTGAAGATAGGTAATGGTATAGCTATTCAGACTCCATCAGGGATAGCCCCTTTGGGTGACCTATCCAAATACAACCTAGACCTAAACCAAAATAGTTCATGACTAACAAATACTATGTGCCTCAACTCAGTCCTACATAACACCTGTAAGAATAGCAACACTTTGAATAATATTATCTCAACTGAGAACATTAATTCATCACTATCAAATGAAACTCTGGATGAGGCAATTCAAACTTTATGGTTGCTAGAATCTGTGGGTATACATGACACAAATCAAACTTCAGAAGATCAGTTAATGGTAGAAAGATTTGAAGACACCATTCAGTGCAAAGACAATAGTTATTTTATTGAGTTACCTTGGAAAATAAATTGTCCAACTTTAAGAGATAATCTCAAAGTAGCTAAAGGACATTTATATAAAGTAATGAAAAAACTCAAACAAGATAATAATATTAAAAAGTACAGTGATGTCTTCAAAGAACAGCTACAGAAAGGCTTCATTGAAGAAGTAACAAATAACCCTTTTAAAAAAGATGGTTGTCATTATTTAACCCATAGGGGGGTTTATCGACAAGATACCCCAACAACAAAACTCAGAGTAGTATATAACTGTAGCCTCAAAGACAGTGATAAACACAGTTTGAATGATTGCCTAATTGAGGGTCCTAATCTCATTTCTGACCTTGTGAAGATCTTACTGAGGTTCAGGTTAGATAAATATGCCGTACAAAGTGACATTTCAAAGGCATTTTTGAGAATAAATTTTAAAAATGAATATGATAAGAACCAACTTAGGTTCTTATGGTTCAAGGATCCATTTGATTTGAATAAAGGGTTCATAACCTATAGATTTAATGTTGTGTTGTTTGGAGCCAATTGCTCACCTAGCCTATTAGCATTGACAATTGGACATCATTTGAACCAGTTTAATAACTCTTTAACATTGAACTTCCTTAAGGAACATTTTTACGTAGACAATCTAATAGGCTCAACAACAACAAAATTTGAATTATCTGAAGTCTATGAACACTCAAAACATTATGCAACAAGGTAACTTTGAACTTAGAGAGTGGATTTCAAATGATGAGGATTTAAACAAAAAGATTTTAAAGGATAATAATGGTCTTACTGAGCCATCAGACAGAGTTAAAACTTTAGGTATGAACTGGTATTTGGATGCAACTTCTAACAGTCATGATTCAATCTGTACTAAAGGTTTTAAACTTGATGAGGAAGCAAATACTAAAAGACAAATATTATCAGAGGCTTCCAAAATTTTTGATCCTATTGGTCTATTCCTGCCTTCAACAATAAAATCAAAGATTCTCCTCCAAGAAATTTGGAGGACAAATGTTGGGTGGGATGATCCAATAACAAATGAAAATCAAAAATCTTGGAAGAAGTTAGCTGCTGATTTAACAAAAGTGCAGAACATTAAAATTCAAAGGTGCTGTGGGTTTAGGGATAAGCCCCAGAGACTTCATGTGTTTGCTGATGCAAGCACACAAGCTTATGGGTGCTGTGCGTATCTTGTAAGTCCTACAGAAAGTCATCTAATTTATGCAAAAGGGAAAGTTGCACCTCTCAAACCTACCCGAACCATACCTCAATTGGAACTATTGGCTGCTGCATTAGCCATTAAAACCATTTCATTGCTTAAGGATGCTTATCATGATGTGAACATAACTGATATCCACATCTGGCTTGACAGTCAGATTTGTCTTGCCTGGATACGGAATGATAGCATTAATAGTAAGAATATCTTTGTAAGAAATAGGCTAAAAGAAATAGCTGAAGCTAATGAAAGCCTACAAGTAAACTTTCACTATGTTCCAACTAAACAAAATCCAGCAGACTTTCTGACCAGAGGTTTATCCTACAAGTTGTTGAAGTCAAACAAAACTTGGTTTATGGGACCTAAGTGGCTCTGTAATACAGACCAATGGCCTGTGGAACAAGTTAACTTGACATTAAATTTAATCTTTTCAAATGAAAAGGTTGAACCAATCACTAATTATGAAATTTATTCTGATTTCAACAAACTTGTCAGGGTTACAGCCTACTGTTTGAGGTTTGCTCACAACTGTTTAACTACAATTAACAAACAGCTAAATAAAAACAATCATAATTATACAGAAGTTGCAACCAAATACTGGATAGGCCATGCACAACAAAAAGAGTACAATAAAGAGTTAGAATTCTTGACTAATGGGAAACAAACAAAAGAACCTGTACCATCAGTAGTTGTGGATCTAAACTTGTTCAGAGATGAGGAAGGCCTTCTAAGGTGTAAAGGGAGATTAGACAAATCAAAACTGTCATACAAAAGCAAACATCCAATCCTTTTACCTAGATTTAGCTATTTGACAACATTAATCATCAGAAAAACACACAATGATGTATATCATATGGGGGTACCACAGACACTAACTACATTAAGAAAAACTTATTGGATACCCAAGGGAAGGATCACTGTTAAAACAGTCCTGAGTGAGTGTGTCACATGTAGGCGTATTCATGCTAGGCCCTATAGGAAACCAAATCCTCCTGCTTTGCCAGAGGAGAGAGTTACTCTCAACAGACCCTTTGAGACTGTAGGCATTGACTATACAGGAGCATTGACTGTAGGGGTGGTTGACACTGAACAAAAAATGTACATTGTACTGTTTACATGTGCTGCCTCACGAGCTGTTTATCTGGATGTTGTGGAGGACCTTACAGCAGAATCTTTTGTTGCTGTCTTTAAGAGATTCTGTGCACGACATTCAGTACCAAAGACAGTTTGGACTGACAATGCTACATATTTCAAGGCTGGTGAACAAGTCATCCACGACTTGTTAAGCGATGAACTCACACAATTATATATACAAAATTCAAACATAAAGTGGAAGTATTGTAAGAGTCCGGTTTGTTTATTATGGACCTTTACAAGTTTATGTAGATAATTAACTAAATGCCAGGATCACCAGCGCCCAAATGCTGGATTAGCATCCAGCAGTGCGGCGCAAAATTAATTTTTGGTTTTTGCCTAGACCTAACTTAGCCTAAGGTAATTTATTGTATGAATCTTCCATTACTATTTGTAGTATAAATCTTAGTACTAATTGCAAACAGTATAAGGCTTGTTAGTATCTACAGTATGCGGTATTGCATACAGATATGAAATAGTAAAGAATATAAACATAAATACAAAACATACCACAAAGGAACTTTGCTTGCTGGCGCGGTGCTTTCGAATAATACAATGTGTAAGCGGCGTCCTTTGTGTTGTCGTTGCACACAAGTTTTGTTTACTTACAATTTTACCAACAGCCAAAATAATCCTTAAAAGCCCATTCATGTCTAGTCACACCACATTGAATTCTTAAGAATTAAATTTGATCACTAGACATTTAACTTGTATTTATTTATTTAGATTTAAATAATTCACTCATGCCAATTTGTGGCAGTTTTCACTAATAAAGAATAATCTTGTGGTGCAAGGCACTACAAGTACTGCCCCCCAAAAACATGGTTGTCAGGGGTAAAAAAAAAACACTTAAATGTCAAAACGCACTGGCTTACGAATGACTCTTCCAGAACGAGTCGTTGTTTGCTTTTGGACGGCAATATCCTGCAGCACTGGTTCTGAAGGCATGGATGGTGCTACAGGTGCAGTAGGGACATTGGGGGAAGGGGATTCTTGGTGCCTGTGCGATGGGGCCACTGGCTGGTTCAAAGACAGTTGGTTGCGATAATGAAGGAGAATTGGAAGAGGGATGATAGATTGTTGTACCCTCGGATGAGGTGGTGGTACATAGGATTTAGGAAGGGTAGATTGCTGTACCTGTATATGAGATGAAGGTACAGAAGATTGAGGAGGGATAGGTTGCTGTACCTGTATTTGAGGTGGAGGTACAGAAGATTGAGGAGGGATAGGTTGCTGTACCTGTATTTGAGGTGGAGGTACAGAAGATTGAGAGGGATAGGTTGCTGTACCTGTATTTGAGGTGGAGGTACAGAAGATTGAGGAGGATAGGATCTTTTGTTGGAGAAAAATCAAGGTATGCTGGTTTCAAGCGGTCCACAGAAACGGTTTCACGCTTGCCCACCTTGTCAATGATGAAAGTTTTGGGTCTACGGTCTAGCACAAGGAAGGGACCATCATAGGGACAGTGAAGAGGGTAGCGGTGAGCATCATGTCTCAAGAAAACATGTGTGCAAGTTTGTAAATCAGGGGAAACGAAGGTAGTTTGTGAAGTGGAAGTTCTAGGTGCTGTGGGACGAATTTGCTTCATAACAGAGCGTAATGTCTTGACATACGAAGCAGGATCACATGTGGGGTTAATGGGTGTAGGTGTGAAAAATTCTCCGGGTAACCGGAGTGTGGTACCGTAAACTAATTCTGCTGCAGAGCATGCAAGATCAGTCTTCAGAGCAGTACGAATTCCGAGTAGGATTAGGGGTAGCCTGTCCACCCATGTAGTAGATGGATCAGTGGCTCGCAAGGAACTTTTAAGTTGACGATGGAAGCGTTCTATCACACCCATTGGATTGCGGGTGATAGCTTGTTGTTCTGATGCGCTCAGTCCCAAGAAGGAGCATGAGTTCCTTCCATAAGGCCGATTCAAACTGGCACCTCTGTCTGTGCAAATGGTTGCAGGTATTCCAAAACGGGAAACCCAACATGAAACAAAGGCATGAGCTACTGCAGAAGCAGTACAAGAAGTCAAAGGAACAGCTTCTGGCCATCTTGTGAACCTATCAATGACAGTGAGAAGATAGGTATAACCTCGAGAAGAATAGAGGGGGCCGACTATGTCTAGATGTATGGCCTCAAAACGAGCCTTTGGCAAAGGAAAGGTACCAATTTCTGACTTTGTGTGTCGGTGAACTTTGGCACGCTGACATTGAAGGCAAGATCGAGTCCAATTGCGGATATCTTTGTTCATACTTGGCCATACAAACCTAGCTGCAATTAATTTTTGGGTGGCCTTAATTCCCGGGTGAGAAAGGGAATGGAGTTTAGCAAAAACAGCTCTTCGCAGCCCTTGTGGGACCAACGGTCGAATATGCTCAGTCGAGACGTCACACAAAATTAGTAAGTCTGACTTGGGTTCAACTGGTAAAGAGCGGACTTGCAATGAAGTGGGTGAATTAATAAGAGCTTGGAGGTCTGTATCCGTGGACTGAGCCTTAGCCATCTCTGAAAGGTTGATGTGAGAGTGTCCAGGGTCAGAAATTGCTGAGATGCGAGACAGCGCATCCGGCACAACATTCAAAGAACCTGAAATGTGTCGAATGTCTGAAGTAAATTGAAGAATAAAATCAAGGTATCTTCTCTCATAGGAGCATGAGAGTCTGATTGAGAATGGAGAGCAAATATTAACGGACGATGATCCGTAAAAATGCTAAAGTCACGTCCTTCCAGGAATGACCTGAAATGACGGATGGAGAGGTATATCGCCAGCAACTCTCGACCGAAAGTGCTGTACCTCATTTGTGAAGGTGAGAGCTTGCGTGAAAAGAATGCGAGAGGTTCCCAAACGCCTGAAACAAGCTGCTGGAGCACTCCTGACACGGCAACGTCAGAGGCATCAGTGGCTAAGTTCAGAGGAGCGTCTGGTTGAGGGTGAACAAGGCATGTAGCTTGTGCTATAGCCTCTTTTGCTTGTGAAAAAGCATTGGTAGCTTCGGGGTTCCACAGAACTGCAGTGGATCTGCCCCTTTTTGATTGGCGAAGAAGAGAGGTTATGGGTGCAAGAATGTTTGCACACTGAGGAATGAAGCGATGGTAGAAGTTTACCATCCCTAAGAAGCGGCGAAGTTGCTTTTGAGTTTGCGGTTGTGGGAAAGACCTTATCACAGATACTTTATTTTCGAGAGGAGAATGCCCTTCGAAGTAACTTGTGTCCTAAGAAGGTGAGTTCATCTACAGCAAAGACACATTTTTCAGGGTTTAGCAATACACCATATTCTGCCAACCGAGAAAAAACTAAGCGTAAATGTTGAATATGTTCTGAGGGAGAAGAACTTGCGATGAGAATGTCATCGACATATGTGAAAGTGAAGGAGAGACCTCTCAACACTTCATCAATGAAGCGTTGAAAAGTTTGGGCCGCATTACGCAGTCCGTATGGCATTTTTGTCATTTCAAATAACCCAAAAGGGGTTGTTATAGCAGTTTTATGTATGTCATCAGGGTGTACAGGAATTTGATGAAAGGCTCGCACCAAGTCAAGGCGTGAAAATACTGTGGTGCCATGGAGAGCAGAAGTAAAATCGTGTAAGTGAGGAAGGGGATAGCGATCTGGAATCGTGTTGTCATTCAAAGCACGATAATCTCCACATGGACGCCAGTCTCCAGGTGTAGGTTTTGGGACCATGTGTAAAGCAGAGGCATACGGGCTACTTGAAGGCCGTATAATACCGAGTTCGAGCATGTGTTCAAACTCTCGTCTCACAATTGCAAGACGATCTGGAGCTAAGCGACGTGGGCGGGTGAAAACAGGTGAGCCTACCGTATCAATACGGTGGACAACAGAGTGTTTAATAGGGGTATCCTTAGAACAGGGTTGAGTAAGGGAAGAAAATTCATTTAGGAGCTGCTCTATAGCAGGTGAGCACTGTGGCAGAGAACTTGCCAATAATGAAGAGGGGTGCACGGTAGGAGAACCAATTACTGAAAGATGTGTGGCATTATCAATTAATTGTGCTCTACGAACATCAACTAATAAATCATTAGCAGAAAGAAATCAGAGCCTAACATTGGGGTATATACATCCGCGACAAGAAATATCCAGCGGAAAACACGTCTAAGTCCAAGAGAAACTGAAATAGAACGACGTCCATAAGTGTGAATAGATGAAGAATTAGCTGCACGTAAAATGAAAGGAGAAGGTCCGTTTGCACGGTCTGCGGCTGTTGCAGGAATAACACTGTATTGAGCTCCAGTGTCAATAAGGAATGCATAGCCTGAAAGTGGATCATGCAAGGTGAACGTTGGACCAGGTGGTGCAGTAGTTTGTGAATCATTAAATTTTTGTGGAGAAGGTTAGTATTGCTGTGGGAAGGAGTTTGTGTTGTATTTGGAGAATTAGTTGGGGGTATTAAATTAGCTGTGGTTGAATAAGTAGGTTGCGATTCTTTAACTTTACTTGCGTACGTAGGTGTTGGTTTGACAGTGTTAAATGAGGTAGTTGTGTGTGTAATAGGTTGAACATTATTTGTGGTAGAGTAATACTTAGTTAAAATTGAGGTAGGATTAGATGAGGTAGTGGTAGGGTTAGTTGAAATAAGGATAGGAGGAGAGGCTTGAGAGGCTGTAGCGTCAGACGCCTGTGACACCAGCCTGGTTAGTTTAAAGGAGGGTTAGGAGTCCATGGGCAAGGTGTGAGACAGCGCGTTGCACGATCTTTAAACTTTTCATGATACCAGCAAGGAGGGGTATGAGCAGTAGACTGGGTAAGGAAATAGGTTGAGAATGAGGCTGAGTAGTGGGGATTGAGGATTGAGGATGAGGTAAGGCTAATAGATTTGGATTAGGAGCAACCAACTGACCTGTTTGCGGTGGCTGTGGTTGTAGTAGAACGAGGCGTTGTCCAGGTTCATATTGGGAGGCTCTATTGGACCAGAGGGTCGTCCTCGTCTTGAAGAACTTCTCTCTCGTTCCCTGTTGTTAGCTAGCTCTATTCGGAGAGCTTTAAATTCATCTTTAATTGTTTGTAGAATTTCGTTGGATACTTTAAGACATTGTGCGGCCAGACTCAGTGTCGTCCTGCGTGGCACAGATTTGGGGGTGATGGGTGTGGTTATCTACTTGGCCAAGGTGGATTTCAATCATCATCTTATCAGCTGTTTTGGCCATAGTGAGGAGGTCTGTATCATCTGGCATACAACGGAGCATTGGCCGTAGGGCAGTGGGGAGACCATTGAGGAAGCGGCGTCGCATTAAGGGTGAGTTTTTATCGTCTTCATTGGTCTGTCCAGCCAGGTCTTGCAGATGTCTCAGGAAGGCTGTTGGCGTTTGATCCCCAAGAACTTGGTCCTTGAGTAGAGCATGGAGTCGCTCTTCTTCTGATTGGCCGAGTCTCCTGACTAACTCGCTGAGGAGGCTCTCAAAAGCTTGGTCAGACGGAGGCAATAGAGTCACATCCCACACTACTTTGTATACTAGTGTAGGCAGGAGGTTCTTTGTGATTAGGAACTTGGTTCGTGGGTCTGTAATTCCTTTTATCGCGAAATAAACCCGCAGTTGACTCACAAAGATTCCAGGCTCTTCAGCGGTGAATTGTGGAGTGGTAGGCTGATACATTGTGAGAAGGTCTGTTATAGGTGGTGAATTTGGAGTACCACCGTTGAATGACCCCGGGGTCACCAATTGTAAGAGTCCGGTTTGTTTATTATGGACCTTTACAAGTTTACGTAGATAATTAACTAAATGCCAGGGTCACCAGCGCCCAAATGCTAGATTAGCATCCAGCAGTGCGGCGCAAAATTAATTTTTAGTTTTTGCCTAGACCTAACTTAGCCTAAGGTAATTTATTGTATGAATCTTCCATTACTATTTGTAGTATAAATCTTAGTACTAATTGCAAACAGTATAAGGCTTGTTAGTATCTACAGTATGCGGTATTGCATACAGATATGAAATAGTAAAGAATATAAACATAAATACAAAACATACCACAAAGGAACTTTGCTTGCTGGCGCGGTGCTTTCGAATAATACAATGTGTAAGCGGCGTCCTTTGTGTTGTCGTTGCACACAAGTTTGTTTTTACTTAATAATTTTACCAACCAGCCAAAATAATCCTTACAAGCCCATTCATGTCTAGTCACACCACTCTGAATTCTTAAGAATTAAATTTGATCACTAGACATTTAACTTGTATTTATTTATTTAGATTTAAATAATTCACTCATGCCAATTTGTGGCAGTTTTCACTAATAAAGAATAATCTTGTGGTGCAAGGCACTACAGTATATTCCGGTTGCCTCTCCTTGGTATGGTTCTATCTGGGAGAGGAATATACAAACAGCAAAGAATTGCTTGAAGAAAGCAATTGGCAAAAAACAGATACACTTATTTGAGTTGCTCACTCTCCTGGCTGAGATTGAGAACATCATCAACAATAGACCACTCACTTATGTGAGTGACAACATTAATGACCCGGAACCATTAACTCCAAATCATTTAATTCGGGGAGAACAAGTTAGTCTCCTGCCGGACTACAATATAGACTCTTCAGAAGACCCAAACTGGACTCAACGACATGATGAGCTCCAGACTAAGTTACAACATTTGACTAGAGTTAAAGCTCATTTCATTAAACAGTGGAAAACTGAGTACTTGATGGGTCTAAGGGAGAGACATAAACAAATGACTAAGAAGGATTGGTCTGACACAATTAAGGTAGGGGACCTTGTTCTCATACATGACAGTACTCCAAGACAATACTGGCCTCTGGCTGGAGTTTCAGAACTCAGACCAGGGGCACACGGGGTAACAAGAGTGGTCAAATTAAGGACTTCAACGGGTGAACAACAAGAGACATTTCTCTTTTGTACCCTTTAGAGTCTGGACCCAAAACAATGGACTTTGGAGAACCTTCTCCACTGACAGTAACAACTGGAGACACTGAACTTCCAGTAACTATTCCTTTGACAGTAGGAGTGGTAACGCATCCTACTACAACATTGACAGACACAAGACCTCAGCGACAAACAGCGTTGAAGGCGCGACTATTTTTACAACAAAAAATAGATGCTGGGGAATTGTAATTTTATCTTCTAACTTTCACTTTTTCTTTTCTTATGGTAAAGACCATAGATAGTTTCATCCTATGGATGTATATTTTCTCTTCTAATTAAATGCTACACCTTCTCCATGAGAAGGTGAGGATAGGCACTGTTAATCAGATTAACAGGCATTTACAGTCAAATAGTTAGCTAGTCTACACTCAGACATAAAAATTGGTGACAATGACACCAAAATTTTTATCTCCCGGGGCCCCCAGTATATGGAAAACTGATGAGTGGGTAGTTGGGAGGTAACGAAAATGGTTCACTGAGTAGGTAGGTAGTTAATCTAACAATTATTAAATTCCTTTTATGTCAATAACTGGGTGGATGAAACCAATTGGTTGCTCACCAAGTTATTCTCCACACTAGTATTTATATACTGTGTGACAAGAGCGTGCTCGGTAATAGATATACATTACCGATAAACCAACCGAGGAAAAAACCAACACGACGCTGGTGGAAAAAGCCCCGCGAAAAAGGAGAAGGGACGAGAACAGACACCGAAGAAAGATCCCCACCAGCAAGTACGCTCTCGACAATTATACAGGAAGGAGAAAAGAGACTCTCTAATAACTAGCAGTAAGTGACTAATTGTGTTTTTAGCCCAGTTAGATCTTCTAACTTCTAACTTAGAAGACTCATTAAATTAAGCTGGGTCAGACAACTTAGGCCTACATTGTGGCCTAAGACCCAGCATCAACTCATAGCTTAACAAAGGTAAAGGTAGATTGCCCTAACCTAGTTTGGTGAGGAATCCTACTGTGGACCTCAATTTATCTGCCCGCTCTGGACCATTTCCGGAATCTCTAGGCTGACCCCTCTAGGCTAGACTTGATCTACTCTATAGTTAGACTGGAGAAATAAGGGGTGGGTTAATTGTGGACCAATTCATACAGAGCATTTTTCACATTGGTGGTCCGTGTGTGGGGAATTTACAAACCTTAACCTTACTTAACAAAAATTGCAGAATTAGGCTAAATGGTCTAGCCTAAGCCTAAGCCTAAGCCTAACCTAATCAAGCCTAATTAGGTCTACATCCTAGGGCCTAACTAGGAAACATTTACATTTAAGGAGTCTCATTCTCTTATAAGCTTAGACCTGAGTGACACATAAGTACTTGGTGGGGATTAAACCAAATTTAAACTTGACCGTTTTGTCTGTGCTCTCTCTTCTCTGGTAATTTCTTCTTGTCCTCTATTTCATTACGATCCCCAGTTAAACAATTTTGACTTAAACATGGACAGTGCGGAATTGAAAAAGTTAAAAAAGAAAAGGGGGACAAAGTTGGGTGCTGTTACAAAGGCCGCGAACACTTTTAACAATATTACACAACCAGGTAAGGAAGATTTAGAGTGTGTAATTCTTAAATTGGAAACTAAAAAGAAGGAAATAATAGCCATTGATGAGAGTATTTCAGAGTTAGTTGAATCCGAAATGGCTGAAGAACAATTGATAGACCTTTACGCTGATAATGATGTTCAGGTAATCTCAATTGAACAGCAAATAAGGAGACTACGGTCTCGTTTGACTGACTTAACACCAAATAAACCTAATTCTGATTTTAATCAAAGTAGAGCTAACCTTCAACAAAATTTAAGTGGCATTCCAAATCCTGAGTCACAAGAATTGAGGGCTCAGTTACCCATTTTGCTAGTACCAACATTTGAAGGGGACACGGTACAATTCCCATCTTTCATTGACAAATTTGAGAGTTTAATAGGTAATAAACCTTATATTTCAACTGTTGATAAGTTTAGCTACTTAACTAGTTTCCTTAAAGGCCCAGCCTATAACCTGATAGCCTATTTACCAGCCGTAGGGAATCATATGAAGTAGCTATTGATCTCTTAAAACGTAATTACATTAATAAAGATGAGATTGTATATGAATTATCTCAACAAATTTTTATTTTGCACCCATAAAAGATAACCATAGTGATATGGAAAATTTTTATACAAAATTAGAAGCTATTATAGGACAACTGGTTAGCAATGAGATAGATATTAAAGCTTCATCTTGGATTATACAAGGCATAGTTCTTAGGTGCCTTCCTTTGAGGGTTAAAGATATTTTAGTTCTAAAGACGGGAGAAAATTATCCTAATCTTGAAGATATCAGAAAACACTTTCCCAATATCCTAACTAATTACAAATTGAGAAATATTCCAACACAAAATAAGACCCAGACTATGGATAAACCAAAGACTGTTCCCAGAGACCAACTAGCTACAGCCAAACAGACAAAACTTGATACTGTAGAATCAAATGTGACCAACTGTAATACACGAACACCTACATTACAGAACTTTAATGTAACTGCTGCCTCAACTTACACACTACATTGCAAATTTTGTGCAAGTAATGAACACAGTAGTACTGGGTGTGACAAATATTCAGACTTTAACCAAAGAGCTAAAAGATGTGAACAGTTGAACCTATGTAAAAAGTGTACTGGCCAGGGACATTATAAGAAAGACTGTAAATCTAGGTTAAGATTCAAGTGTAAGTTTTGTAAAAGTTTACGACATGTCTCATCAATGTGTGATTCACCAGTGTCCAAACAATAGTACTCAAACTCAAAAGATACCTCCACCAAACAAAGGTAATCAAGAAAATGCCACTTTCATGGGACATTCTGTTTGCTCAAACAACGTAACAAGAAACACTGAGATTCTTTTACCAACTATTACTTTGGACTTAGTGAATAGTGAGGGTAGCACCACTCCAGTGAGATGTCTTATAGACTGTTGTTCTCAACAAACATTTGTTTCGCAAAATGTAGTTAATAAATTGGGTTTGACACCAAACCCGAATGAACAAAACCTCAATATTGCATCCTTTGTTAAGGATAACTCGGACAAAAATAGCTATAAGACAATTGACCTGGAACTACAGTTAGAAAATAAATTAGAGAAAATTGAAGCAGTTATTATTTCTAAAGTAGGACAAAACAAACTGGTTATACCCAAACTAGAACAAACCATAAATCATTTGGGAAAACACTACAAAATAGCTGATAGACATATCACTAACAACACAGTAGCTAACATTGAAATGTTAATGGGGGCAGATTATATTAATCTTATTCATAAGGGCATAGTGAAGATAGGTAATGGTATAGCTATTCAGACTCCATCAGGGATAGCCCCTTTGGGTGACCTATCCAAATACAACCTAGACCTAAACCAAAATAGTTCATGACTAACAAATACTATGTGCCTCAACTCAGTCCTACATAACACCTGTAAGAATAGCAACACTTTGAATAATATTATCTCAACTGAGAACATTAATTCATCACTATCAAATGAAACTCTGGATGAGGCAATTCAAACTTTATGGTTGCTAGAATCTGTGGGTATACATGACACAAATCAAACTTCAGAAGATCAGTTAATGGTAGAAAGATTTGAAGACACCATTCAGTGCAAAGACAATAGTTATTTTATTGAGTTACTTTGGAAAATAAATTGTCCAACTTTAAGAGATAATCTCAAAGTAGCTAAAGGACATTTATATAAAGTAATGAAAAAACTCAAACAAGATAATAATATTAAAAAGTACAGTGATGTCTTCAAAGAACAGCTACAGAAAGGCTTCATTGAAGAAGTAACAAATAACCCTTTTAAAAAAGATGGTTGTCATTATTTAACCCACAGGGGGGTTTATCGACAAGATACCCCAACAACAAAACTCAGAGTAGTATATAACTGTAGCCTCAAAGACAGTGATAAACACAGTTAGAATGATTGCCTGATTGAGGGTCCTAATCTCATTTCTGACCTTGTGAAGATCTTACTGAGGTTCAGGTTAGATAAATATGCCGTACAAAGTGACATTTCAAAGGCATTTTTGAGAATAAATTTTAAAAATGAATATGATAAGAACCAACTTAGGTTCTTATGGTTCAAGGATCCATTTGATTTGAATAAAGGGTTCATAACCTATAGATTTAATGTTGTGTTGTTTGGAGCCAATTGCTCACCTAGCCTATTAGCATTGACAATTGGACATCATTTGAACCAGTTTAATAACTCTTTAACATTGAACTTCCTTAAGGAACATTTTTACGTAGACAATCTAATAGGCTCAACAACAACAAAATTTGAATTATCTGAAGTCTATGAACACTCAAAACATTATGCAACAAGGTAACTTTGAACTTAGAGAGTGGATTTCAAATGATGAGGATTTAAACAAAAAGATTTTAAAGGATAATAATTGTCTTACTGAGCCATCAGACAGAGTTAAAACTTTAGGTATGAACTGGTATTTTGATGCAACTTCTAACAGTCGTCATGATTCAATCTGTACTAAAGGTTTTAAACTTGATGAGGAAGCAAATACTAAAAGACAAATATTATCAGAGGCTTCCAAAATTTTTGATCCTATGGGTCTATTCCTGCCTTCAACAATAAAATCAAAGATTCTCCTCCAAGAAATTTGGAGGACAAATGTTGGGTGGGATGATCCAATAACAAATGAAAATCAAAAATCTTGGAAGAAGTTAGCTGCTGATTTAACAAAAGTGCAGAACATTAAAATTCAAAGGTGCTGTGGGTTTAGGGATAAGCCCCAGAGACTTCATGTGTTTGCTGATGCAAGCACACAAGCTTATGGGTGCTGTGCGTATCTTGTAAGTCCTACAGAAAGTCATCTAATTTATGCAAAAGGGAAAGTTGCACCTCTCAAACCTACCCGAACCATACCTCAATTGGAACTATTGGCTGCTGCATTAGCCATTAAAACCATTTCATTGCTTAAGGATGCTTATCATGATGTGAACATAACTGATATCCACATCTGGCTTGACAGTCAGATTTGTCTTGCCTGGATACGGAATGATAGCATTAATAGTAAGAATATCTTTGTAAGAAATAGGCTAAAAGAAATAGCTGAAGCTAATGAAAGCCTACAAGTAAACTTTCACTATGTTCCAACTAAACAAAATCCAGCAGACTTTCTGACCAGAGGTTTATCCTACAAGTTGTTGAAGTCAAACAAAACTTGGTTTATGGGACCTAAGTGGCTCTGTAATACAGACCAATGGCCTGTGGAACAAGTTAACTTGACATTAAATTTAATCTTTTCAAATGAAAAGGTTGAACCAATCACTAATTATGAAATTTATTCTGATTTCAACAAACTTGTCAGGGTTACAGCCTACTGTTTGAGGTTTGCTCACAACTGTTTAACTACAATTAACAAACAGCTAAATAAAAACAATCATAATTATACAGAAGTTGCAACCAAATACTGGATAGGCCATGCACAACAAAAAGAGTACAATAAAGAGTTAGAATTCTTGACTAATGGGAAACAAACAAAAGAACCTGTACCATCAGTAGTTGTGGATCTAAACTTGTTCAGAGATGAGGAAGGCCTTCTAAGGTGTAAAGGGAGATTAGACAAATCAAAACTGTCATACAAAAGCAAACATCCAATCCTTTTACCTAGATTTAGCTATTTGACAACATTAATCATCAGAAAAACACACAATGATGTATATCATATGGGGGTACCACAGACACTAACTACATTAAGAAAAACTTATTGGATACCCAAGGGAAGGATCACTGTTAAAACAGTCCTGAGTGAGTGTGTCACATGTAGGCGTATTCATGCTAGGCCCTATAGGAAACCAAATCCTCCTGCTTTGCCAGAGGAGAGAGTTACTCTCAACAGACCCTTTGAGACTGTAGGCATTGACTATACAGGAGCATTGACTGTAGGGGTGGTTGACACTGAACAAAAAATGTACATTGTACTGTTTACATGTGCTGCCTCACGAGCTGTTTATCTGGATGTTGTGGAGGACCTTACAGCAGAATCTTTTGTTGCTGTCTTTAAGAGATTCTGTGCACGACATTCAGTACCAAAGACAGTTTGGACTGACAATGCTACATATTTCAAGGCTGGTGAACAAGTCATCCACGACTTGTTAAGCGATGAACTCACACAATTATATATACAAAATTCAAACATAAAGTGGAAGTATATTCCGGTTGCCTCTCCTTGGTATGGTTCTATCTGGGAGAGGAATATACAAACAGTAAAGAATTGCTTGAAGAAAGCAATTGGCAAAAAACAGATACACTTATTTGAGTTGCTCACTCTCCTGGCTGAGATTGAGAACATCATCAACAATAGACCACTCACTTATGTGAGTGACAACATTAATGACCCGGAACCATTAACTCCAAATCATTTAATTCGGGGAGAACAAGTTAGTCTCCTGCCGGACTACAATATAGACTCTTCAGAAGACCCAAACTGGACTCAACGACATGATGAGCTCCAGACTAAGTTACAACATTTGACTAGAGTTAAAGCTCATTTCATTAAACAGTGGAAAACTGAGTACTTGATGGGTCTAAGGGAGAGACATAAACAAATGACTAAGAAGGATTGGTCTGACACAATTAAGGTAGGGGACCTTGTTCTCATACATGACAGTACTCCAAGACAATACTGGCCTCTGGCTGGAGTTTCAGAACTCAGACCAGGGGCACACGGGGTAACAAGAGTGGTCAAATTAAGGACTTCAACGGGTGACACAACAAGAGACATTTCTCTTTTGTACCCTTTAGAGTCTGGACCCAAAACAATGGACTTTGGAGAACCTTCTCCACTGACAGTAACAACTGGAGACACTGAACTTCCAGTAACTATTCCTTTGACAGTAGGAGTGGTAACGCATCCTACTACAACATTGACAGACACAAGACCTCAGCGACAAACAGCGTTGAAGGCGCGACTATTTTTACAACAAAAAATAGATGCTGGGGAATTGTAATTTTATCTTCTAACTTTCACTTTTTCTTTTCTTATGGTAAAGACCATAGATAGTTTCATCCTATGGATGTATATTTTCTCTTCTAATTAAATGCTACACCTTCTCCATGAGAAGGTGAGGATAGGCACTGTTAATCAGATTAACAGGCATTTACAGTCAAATAGTTAGCTAGTCTACACTCAGACATAAAAATTGGTGACAATGACACCAAAATTTTTATCTCCCGGGGCCCCCAGTATATGGAAAACTGATGAGTGGGTAGTTGGGAGGTAACGAAAATGGTTCACTGAGTAGGTAGGTAGTTAATCTAACAATTATTAAATTCCTTTTATGTCAATAACTGGGTGGATGAAACCAATTGGTTGCTCACCAGAGTTATTCTCCACACTAGTATTTATATACTGTGTGACAAGAGCGTGCTCGGTAATAGATATACATTACCGATAAACCAACCGAGGAAAAAACCAACACGACGCTGGTGGAAAAAGCCCCGCGAAAAAGGAGAAGGGACGAGAACAGACACCGAAGAAAGATCCCCACCAGCAAGTACGCTCTCGACAATTATACAGGAAGGAGAAAAGAGACTCTCTAATAACTAGCAGTAAGTGACTAATTGTGTTTTTAGCCCAGTTAGATCTTCTAACTTCTAACTTAGAAGACTCATTAAATTAAGCTGGGTCAGACAACTTAGGCCTACATTGTGGCCTAAGACCCAGCATCAACTCATAGCTTAACAAAGGTAAAGGTAGATTGCCCTAACCTAGTTTGGTGAGGAATCCTACTGTGGACCTCAATTTATCTGCCCGCTCTGGACCATTTCCGGAATCTCTAGGCTGACCCCTCTAGGCTAGACTTGATCTACTCTATAGTTAGACTGGAGAAATAAGGGGTGGGTTAATTGTGGACCAATTCATACAGAGCATTTTTCACATTGGTGGTCCGTGTGTGGGGAATTTACAAACCTTAACCTTACTTAACAAAAATTGCAGAATTAGGCTAAATGGTCTAGCCTAAGCCTAAGCCTAAGCCTAACCTAATCAAGCCTAATTAGGTCTACATCCTAGGGCCTAACTAGGAAACATTTACATTTAAGGAGTCTCATTCTCTTATAAGCTTAGACCTGAGTGACACATAAGTACTTGGTGGGGATTAAACCAAATTTAAACTTGACCGTTTTGTCTGTGCTCTCTCTTCTCTGGTAATTTCTTCTTGTCCTCTATTTCATTACGATCCCCAGTTAAACAATTTTGACTTAAACATGGACAGTGCGGAATTGAAAAAGTTAAAAAAGAAAAGGGGGGCAAAGTTGGGTGCTGTTACAAAGGCCGCGAACACTTTTAACAATATTACACAACCAGGTAAGGAAGATTTAGAGTGTGTAATTCTTAAATTGGAAACTAAAAAGAAGGAAATAATAGCCATTGATGAGAGTATTTCAGAGTTAGTTGAATCCGAAATGACTGAAGAACAATTGATAGACCTTTACGCTGATAATGATGTTCAGGTAATCTCAATTGAACAGCAAATAAGGAGACTACGGTCTCGTTTGACTGACTTAACACCAAATAAACCTAATTCTGATTTTAATCAAAGTAGAGCTAACCTTCAACAAAATTTAAGTGGCATTCCAAATCCTGAGTCACAAGAATTGAGGGCTCAGTTACCCATTTTGCTAGTACCAACATTTGAAGGGGACACGGTACAATTCCCATCTTTCATTGACAAATTTGAGAGTTTAATAGGTAATAAACCTTATATTTCAACTGTTGATAAGTTTAGCTACTTAACTAGTTTCCTTAAAGGCCCAGTCTATAACCTGATAGCCTATTTACCAGCCGTAGGGAATTCATATGAAGTAGCTATTGATCTCTTAAAACGTAATTACATTAATAAAGATGAGATTGTATATGAATTATCTCAACAAATTTTTGATTTTGCACCCATAAAAGATAACCATAGTGATATGGAAAATTTTTATACAAAATTAGAAGCTATTATAGGACAACTGGTTAGCAATGAGATAGATATTAAAGCTTCATCTTGGATTATACAAGGCATAGTTCTTAGGTGCCTTCCTTTGAGGGTTAAAGATATTTTAGTTCTAAAGACGGAGAAAATTATCCTAATCTTGAAGATATCAGAAAACACTTTCCCAATATCCTAACTAATTACAAATTGAGAAATATTCCAACACAAAATAAGACCCAGACTATGGATAAACCAAAGACTGTTCCCAGAGACCAACTAGCTACAGCCAAACAGACAAAACTTGATACTGTAGAATCAAATGTGACCAACTGTAATACACGAACACCTACATTACAGAACTTTAATGTAACTGCTGCCTCAACTTACACACTACATTGCAAATTTTGTGCAAGTAATGAACACAGTAGTACTGGGTGTGACAAATATTCAGACTTTAACCAAAGAGCTAAAAGATGTGAACAGTTGAACCTATGTAAAAAGTGTACTGGCCAGGGACATTATAAGAAAGACTGTAAATCTAGGTTAAGATTCAAGTGTAAGTTTTGTAAAAGTTTACGACATGTCTCATCAATGTGTGATTCACCAGTGTCCAAACAATAGTACTCAAACTCAAAAGATACCTCCACCAAACAAAGGTAATCAAGAAAATGCCACTTTCATGGGACATTCTGTTTGCTCAAACAACGTAACAAGAAACACTGAGATTCTTTTACCAACTATTACTTTGGACTTAGTGAATAGTGAGGGTAGCACCACTCCAGTGAGATGTCTTATAGACTGTTGTTCTCAACAAACATTTGTTTCGCAAAATGTAGTTAATAAATTGGGTTTGACACCAAACCCGAATGAACAAAACCTCAATATTGCATCCTTTGTTAAGGATAACTCGGACAAAAATAGCTATAAGACAATTGACCTGGAACTACAGTTAGAAAATAAATTAGAGAAAATTGAAGCAGTTATTATTTCTAAAGTAGGACAAAACAAACTGGTTATACCCAAACTAGAACAAACCATAAATCATTTGGGAAAACACTACAAAATAGCTGATAGACATATCACTAACAACACAGTACATTGAAATGTTAATGGGGCAGATTATATTAATCTTATTCATAAGGGCATAGTGAAGATAGGTAATGGTATAGCTATTCAGACTCCATCAGGGATAGCCCCTTTGGGTGACCTATCCAAATACAACCTGACCTAAACCAAAATAGTTCATGACTAACAAATACTATGTGCCTCAACTCAGTCCTACATAACACCTGTAAGAATAGCAACACTTTGAATAATATTATCTCAACTGAGAACATTAATTCATCACTATCAAATGAAACTCTGGATGAGGCAATTCAAACTTTATGGTTGCTAGAATCTGTGGGTATACATGACACAAATCAAACTTCAGAAGATCAGTTAATGGTAGAAAGATTTGAAGACACCATTCAGTGCAAAGACAATAGTTATTTTATTGAGTTACCTTGGAAAATAAATTGTCCAACTTTAAGAGATAATCTCAAAGTAGCTAAAGGACATTTATATAAAGTAATGAAAAAACTCAAACAAGATAATAATATTAAAAAGTACAGTGATGTCTTCAAAGAACAGCTACAGAAAGGCTTCATTGAAGAAGTAACAAATAACCCTTTTAAAAAAGATCGTTGTCATTATTTAACCCACAGGGGGGTTTATCGACAAGATGCCCCAACAACAAAACTCAGAGTAGTATATAACTGTAGCCTCAAAGACAGTGATAAACACAGTTTGAATGATTGCCTGATTGAGGGTCCTAATCTCATTTCTGACCTTGTGAAGATCTTACTGAGGTTCAGGTTAGATAAATATGCCGTACAAAGTGACATTTCAAAGGCATTTTTGAGAATAAATTTTAAAAATGAATATGATAAGAACCAACTTAGGTTCTTATGGTTCAAGGATCCATTTGATTTGAATAAAGGGTTCATAACCTATAGATTTAATGTTGTGTTGTTTGGAGCCAATTGCTCACCTAGCCTATTAGCATTGACAATTGGACATCATTTGAACCAGTTTAATAACTCTTTAACATTGAACTTCCTTAAGGAACATTTTTACGTAGACAATCTAATAGGCTCAACAACAAAAAATTTGAATTATCTGAAGCCTATGAACACTCAAAACATTATGCAACAAGGTAACTTTGAACTTAGAGAGTGGATTTCAAATGATGAGGATTTAAACAAAAAGATTTTAAAGGATAATAATGGTCTTACTGAGCCATCAGACAGAGTTAAAACTTTAGGTATGAACTGGTATTTGGATGCAACTTCTAACAGTCATGATTCAATCTGTACTAAAGGTTTTAAACTTGATGAGGAAGCAAATACTAAAAGACAAATATTATCAGAGGCTTCCAAAATTTTTGATCCTATGGGTCTATTCCTGCCTTCAACAATAAAATCAAAGATTCTCCTCCAAGAAATTTGGAAGACAAATGTTGGGTGGGATGATCCAATAACAAATGAAAATCAAAAATCTTGGAAGAAGTTAGCTGCTGATTTAAAAAAGTGCAGAACATTAAAATTCAAAGGTGCTGTGGGTTTAGGGATAAGCCCCAGAGACTTCATGTGTTTGCTGATGCAAGCACACAAGCTTATGGGTGCTGTGCGTATCTTGTAAGTCCTACAGAAAGTCATCTAATTTATGCAAAAGGGAAAGTTGCACCTCTCAAACCTACCCGAACCATACCTCAATTGGAACTATTGGCTGCTGCATTAGCCATTAAAACCATTTCATTGCTTAAGGATGCTTATCATGATGTGAACATAACTGATATCCACATCTGGCTTGACAGTCAGATTTGTCTTGCCTGGATACGGAATGATAGCATTAATAGTAAGAATATCTTTGTAAGAAATAGGCTAAAAGAAATAGCTGAAGCTAATGAAAGCCTACAAGTAAACTTTCACTATGTTCCAACTAAACAAAATCCATCAGACTTTCTGACCAGAGGTTTATCCTACAAGTTGTTGAAGTCAAACAAAACTTGGTTTATGGGACCTAAGTGGCTCTGTAATACAGACCAATGGCCTGTGGAACAAGTTAACTTGACATTAAATTTAATCTTTTCAAATGAAAAGGTTGAACCAATCACTAATTATGAAATTTATTCTGATTTCAACAAACTTGTCAGGGTTACAGCCTACTGTTTGAGGTTTGCTCACAACTGTTTAACTACAATTAACAAACAGCTAAATAAAAACAATCATAATTATACAGAAGTTGCAACCAAATACTGGATAGGCCATGCACAACAAAAAGAGTACAATAAAGAGTTAGAATTCTTGACTAATGGGAAACAAATAAAAGAACCTGTACCATCAGTAGTTGTGGATCTAAACTTGTTCAGAGATGAGGAAGGCCTTCTAAGGTGTAAAGGGAGATTAGACAAATCAAAACTGTCATACAAAAGCAAACATCCAATCCTTTTACCTAGATTTAGCTATTTGACAACATTAATCATCAGAAAAACACACAATGATGTATATCATATGGGGGTATCACAGACACTAACTACATTAAGAAAAACTTATTGGATACCCAAGGGAAGGATCACTGTTAAAACAGTCCTGAGTGAGTGTGTCACATGTAGGCGTATTCATGCTAGGCCCTATAGGAAACCAAATCCTCCTGCTTTGCCAGAGGAGAGAGTTACTCTCAACAGACCCTTTGAGACTGTAGGCATTGACTATACAGGAGCATTGACTGTAGGGGTGGTTGACACTGAACAAAAAATGTACATTGTACTGTTTACATGTGCTGCCTCACGAGCTGTTTATCTGGATGTTGTGGAGGACCTTACAGCAGAATCTTTTGTTGCTGTCTTTAAGAGATTCTGTGCACGACATTCAGTACCAAAGACAGTTTGGACTGACAATGCTACATATTTCAAGGCTGGTGAACAAGTCATCCACGACTTGTTAAGCGATGAACTCACACAATTATATATACAAAATTCAAACATAAAGTGGAAGTATATTCCGGTTGCCTCTCCTTGGTATGGTTCTATCTGGGAGAGGAATATACAAACAGTAAAGAATTGCTTGAAGAAAGCAATTGGCAAAAAACAGATACACTTATTTGAGTTGCTCACTCTCTGGCTGAGATTGAGAACATCATCAACAATAGACCACTCACTTATGTGAGTGACAACATTAATGACCCGGAACCATTAACTCCAAATCATTTAATTCGGGGAGAACAAGTTAGTCTCCTGCCGGACTACAATATAGACTCTTCAGAAGACCCAAACTGGACTCAACGACATGATGAGCTCCAGACTAAGTTACAACATTTGACTAGAGTTAAAGCTCATTTCATTAAACAGTGGAAAACTGAGTACTTGATGGGTCTAAGGGAGAGACATAAACAAATGACTAAGAAGATTGGTCTGACACAATTAAGGTAGGGGACCTTGTTCTCATACATGACAGTACTCCAAGACAATACTGGCCTCTGGCTGGAGTTTCAGAACTCAGACCAGGGGCACACGGGGTAACAAGAGTGGTCAAATTAAGGACTTCAACGGGTGACACAACAAGAGACATTTCTCTTTTGTACCCTTTAGAGTCTGGACCCAAACAATGGACTTTGGAGAACCTTCTCCACTGACAGTAACAACTGGCAGGGCCGGATTAACCATTAAGCAAAATAAGCCCGTGCTTAGGGCATCAAGGGAAGGGGGGCACCACAGAAATTTTCCATTGTTGGATTTACCATGGATTTATTATACTATTATAATCGCGGCTTATAGCCTATAAGCTGTTGAAAACTGAATTATATATATTCATATATAGTATTTATTTTTTTTCATTGTTTGAATTTGTAGTGAACAACAACCCTTTTGAGAGAATAAATATATTTCGTTGTAATCACACACTTTACGCTTTGCGTTATTATTTTGTTTATATCAAATCTTTGAGCGCCATATTAAAAATACATATAGATTAAATATTTTCGTGTGCTATAGGAAGTTATTCTGAACGTGTGATTTGTGCATATAATATTAAATATATATTTTATATAATCATTTGGTATTGTTTTACAGAAAGATTTAGGTTTATAGAATTGTAATATAAATTAATATTAAAAAAAGAAACTATAAACTCTCTATATTGCTGTTGTATCAAGTGATGTTTATCACGGCCATTATAATAATAAGATATACTGACCTAAGTTAATTAGCGTTGAAGAAATTTATCTGTTGCTCTCTCTTCTTCTCTAGGGTAAGTCTATGAAGTGTACTTTATTTGTATATATAACAATATTTTATCATACACGTATCTTTATTTTATAATTTATTTATCTATTGTCATAACAGTATAAAAGAATTTAGATTGTAATAACCAGAGTGAATAATTTGTAATGTATATATAACATCAAACGTAGTTAGGACAATTTAGGCCCTAAGCAAATGTTCATAAGCACACCAGACAAAAAATTAGTCACCCCTCTCAGAATGTACCTAATAACGTGTGACGGCGCCTCTGGCCTTGATAACAGCACGAATCCAGCGAGTTTAGTATGCGGAGGTACGCCTGCTGGTTCAAATTCATCTTCAATGGAACGAGAGGGCCCATTTCGTGGTACGAAAAACATCCCCAGAACATCACGGAACCACCTCCAGCCTGAACAACACCTTCGACGCATTCAGGATTAAAGGCTTCATTGGACCTGCGATGTACTCGTCGCCTCCCATCATTGGAGAACAAACAAAAACGGGACTCATCGGACCAAATTACACGTTTCCAATCTGCCGCAGTCCAGTTTTTGTGCCTCTGAGCCCATTTATAACGTGCCAATTTGTGACTTGCTGTTAACAGCGGCCTCTTCCGTGGTACCCTGCTCCAGATGTCCATCGCATGCAGTTCTCGTCGCAATGTCCGTTCGGAAATTGGTCGCTGGAGAACCTCATTGGTTTCTTGGAGCAATTGTTCTCTGGTTTGAAAACGATTTGCAGTTACTAGACGAGAAACATGGCGGCGGTCCCTATTGTCGAGAATTGTTTTCCGGCCACAGTTACGCCGTCGATTTTCAGTTGATTGCGAACTACACCACTTTTTGTAAACTCGCTGGACAGTACGCGTTGACACCAACAAATTGGGCTACTTCAGACATTTTGTGTCCGTGGGCTCTGCCAAACACGATGGCTCCTTTTTGCCACTGAGTAACGTCTGCCTCACGACCCATTTTGCAGACTATATCCAACACACACTTTGTTCTTCACCACCTCACGAAACAGATCTGATCCTGTGCGCTACGTCACCGCTACTTGTCACTTACCAATGCTACATCAGCGCCCTTTGTGTGACCTTGAACTTCCTACTATCGGTGCTATTAGGGGTGACTAATTTTTTGTCCGGTGTGCTTATTTCCTATAATTAAATATTGTTTTAAATAAATAAATAAATGTAAATATAAAATGTGGCTCGTTAATAGTGAAATGTTAATATTGATATTTTATAGATTGCGTATTATTAATTCTAATGTTAAGTATTTTTATTTTATAGGTTTCGGTTCCTTCTTTCGGTTCCTTCTTTTGGTTCCTTCTTTCGATTTGATTTGTATTCAACATTTCGAGTTGATATTTCGGTTGAGTTATATTTAATTGCCACTTATATTTAAATTGCCACTTTGGTTGTGTACGGTTCCCATTTTGTCTTTCTGAGAATAAAAGAACAAAGCCAAGATTGTGATATGTGTAACTGTGTTGATTGCCACATAATATACAAATAAAATATTGTTTTTATTTCTGTATTTTACAGACCCCAAGAACCAAGATGAAACGTGTTCAGTTAAGTGGTGCACAAAAGCGAAAACTATCAAAAGAGAAACAAGAGAAGACTTTGGATTTAGAGTCCAAGACTGCAAAGCTGACTGATTTCTTCACACAAGTTCCACGACCACAACGTCAACATGATATACCTATTCTGAATCAAAACCAATCTCCGTCATCAGAAGTGGACACAAATACCACTTTGATCACTTCAAAATCAAAATATGATGACGTTGGAATCACCGAGGTGTCACAAGCAGGTTCATCTACCACATGTCTCACTACTGATCTCACTTTGCCTGTAAATTCTCTTGATACCTCTACTGCAAATGTTGATTCAAGTTGCTTTACAAGACATTCTGGGGTTGAAATAATTGCTGAAAATGAAAGTTTAGTGGACCATGGTGATGGTGGTGAAATGAATCAGTCTGCAGAAGATGAAGTAAATATAGCAAAAGATCCAGGGTTGTGGCTTGATTTCTCTGCTGATGATGTGGCTTATTGGATTGCTTGTGGACCCAGTGACTGTGACTCTATGCTAACATACTTAACTCGCAGACAAGGTGCGGGGTTGGGACAACAGTTGGAAAAACAAATTCAGGAAGTGTGTGATTCCTGGGAACATGTCTTGAGGCGTGTCATAGCTGTTATTTGTACGTTAGCTGAACGTGGCTTGTCTTTTCGAGGAACAGAAGAAAGATTTGGATCATTGCAGAATGGGAATTTTTTAGGGCTGCTTGAGCTCATAAGCCGGTTTGATCCATTTTTAGCAGGTCACATTTTGAAATATGGAAATTCTGGCAAAGGAAATCCTTCTTACCTGTCCAAAACCACCTGTGAGGAACTCATTCAACTAATGGCTCAAAAGGTCCACGCACTCATTGTTGACGAAGTAAAATCTTCTGGTTATTTTAGTTTGTCAGTTGATTCAACACCAGATCTATCACATATCGATCAGTTAAGTGTTGTACTTAGGTACTTAAAAGATGGACAGCCTATTGAACGCTTTTTAACCTTTCTGAAAATGAAAAGCCATACTGGTGAGGAAATGGCAAATCAGGTGTTGCAGTACTTACGTGAAGTTTGTAAGCTAAACTTTTCAAAATGTAGGGGTCAATCTTACGACAACGCTGCCAACATGTCTGGGCGTTATAAGGGGATGCAGCAAAAAATTTTAGAAACAAACAAGTTTGCTATATATGTGCCCTGTGCAGCCCATTCACTAAATCTGGTAGGCCGAAGTGTTGTTGACTGCTGTCAAGAGGCGGTTAATTTCTTCTCTACAGTGCAGTTGCTCTATACCTTTTTTTTAGCCTCAACCAGCAGGTGGGAAATTCTTAAAGGTTGTATTGGAAATGAGTGTCTTAAAATCCCTCTCTGATACCAGATGGGAGGCACATGCTATGGCAACAGCAGCAATTTTGAAATCTTTCCTTAAAATTTTAGAAGCGTTAGAATGTATAGCTGAAGACCAGTCACAAAAGGGAGACACTAGAAGAGAAGCAAATAATATTGCAAATAAGATGCAAGAGCTAGAATTCGTTTTTATGTTGAATTTTTGGGATGAGATTTTGCAAAATTTTCATAGAGTAAGCAAAGTTCTACAGAATAAGGATGTGAACTTAAAAACATGTGCAGATCTGTATGGATCATTAGCTGACCAACTGTGCACTTCACGAGATGAATTTGAAAGATATGAAGAAGCAGCTACAAAGGAAATGCTACCAGATGTTGATTACAAGGCAGCTCAAACTCGCAAACGTATCAGAAAGAAGGTACCCAATGACGGAGATGCACCAGAAGTATATCTGAATGCCAGAGATAAATTTATTATCACCACCTTTTACACAATTGTTGACAAACTTGAAACTGAGATGAGAAGAAGAGGATATATATACAAAGAAATAGCAGAGAGATTTTCTTTTCTAAGTGATGTGCCACATAATGTCACCACTTCATCATCTACTGAAATTGAAAGGTATTCTCAGGGTTGTAAAAAGATGATTGATGCTTACCCAGAGGACTTGAACACTAATTTCTCTGCTGAGCTTCAGCAGTTTCATTCATATGTGTGCCATAAGTTCAATGCAAAAAAAAATGTAAAAACAAGATTCAGTCATGCTGAACTTTATAAAATAATTGTAGAAGACAATATTGAGTGTGCCTTCCCAAATGTAGAAATTGCCTTTCGTATATTTTTAACATTAATGGTCACAAATTGCTCAGCTGAGCGTTCATTTTCTCAGTTGAAGTATATTAAAAATACCAACAGAACAACTATGCAACAAGGCAGGCTGGATGCCTTATCTCTACTAAGTATAGAAGCAGATGTGTTACGTAAGATTAGTTTTGAGGATCTGATCAAAGACTTTGCAATTAAAAAAAGTAGGAGAAAACTTTTCAAATATAAATGAAGTGGAAGTATACAAAAATAAACATTATTTTCCATCTTACTGCGTTTTGTTTCATTTCAAAAAATAAAATTTTATTTTATGGTTTATTTTTGTTTATATTTTGAATTACATATATATGGGGCACCAAAAATCTTTTAAGTGCTTAGGGCCTCTAAAGGTCTTAATCCGGCCCTGACAACTGGAGACACTGAACTTCCAGTAACTATTCCTTTGACAGTAGGAGTGGTAACGCATCCTACTACAACATTGACAGACACAAGACCTCAGCGACAAACAGCGTTGAAGGCGCGACTATTTTTACAACAAAAAATAGATGCTGGGGAATTGTAATTTTATCTTCTAACTTTCACTTTTTCTTTTCTTATGGTAAAGACCATAGATAGTTTCATCCTATGGATGTATATTTTCTCTTCTAATTAAATGCTACACCTTCTCCATGAGAAGGTGAGGATAGGCACTGTTAATCAGATTAACAGGCATTTACAGTCAAATAGTTAGCTAGTCTACACTCAGACATAAAAATTGGTGACAATGACACCAAAATTTTTATCTCCCGGGGCCCCCAGTATATGGAAAACTGATGAGTGGGTAGTTGGGAGGTAACGAAAATGGTTCACTGAGTAGGTAGGTAGTTAATCTAACAATTATTAAATTCCTTTTATGTCAATAACTGGGTGGATGAAACCAATTGGTTGCTCACCAGAGTTATTCTCCACACTAGTATTTATATACTGTGTGACAAGAGCGTGCTCGGTAATAGATATACATTACCGATAAACCAACCGAGGAAAAAACCAACACGACGCTGGTGGAAAAAGCCCCGCGAAAAAGGAGAAGGGACGAGAACAGACACCGAAGAAAGATCCCCACCAGCAAGTACGCTCTCGACAATTATACAGGAAGGAGAAAAGAGACTCTCTAATAACTAGCAGTAAGTGACTAATTGTGTTTTTAGCCCAGTTAGATCTTCTAACTTCTAACTTAGAAGACTCATTAAATTAAGCTGGGTCAGACAACTTAGGCCTACATTGTGGCCTAAGACCCAGCATCAACTCATAGCTTAACAAAGGTAAAGGTAGATTGCCCTAACCTAGTTTGGTGAGGAATCCTACTGTGGACCTCAATTTATCTGCCCGCTCTGGACCATTTCCGGAATCTCTAGGCTGACCCCTCTAGGCTAGACTTGATCTACTCTATATAGTTAGACTGGAGAAATAAGGGGTGGGTTAATTGTGGACCAATTCATACAGAGCATTTTTCACATTGGTGGTCCGTGTGTGGGGAATTTACAAACCTTAACCTTACTTAACAAAAATTGCAGAATTAGGCTAAATGGTCTAGCCTAAGCCTAAGCCTAAGCCTAACCTAATCAAGCCTAATTAGGTCTACATCCTAGGGCCTAACTAGGAAACATTTACATTTAAGGAGTCTCATTCTCTTATAAGCTTAGACCTGAGTGACACATAAGTACTTGGTGGGGATTAAACCAAATTTAAACTTGACCGTTTTGTCTGTGCTCTCTCTTCTCTGGTAATTTCTTCTTGTCCTCTATTTCATTACGATCCCCAGTTAAACAATTTTGACTTAAACATGGACAGTGCGGAATTGAAAAAGTTAAAAAGAAAAGGGGGGCAAAGTTGGGTGCTGTTACAAAGGCCGCGAACACTTTTAACAATATTACACAACCAGGTAAGGAAGATTTAGAGTGTGTAATTCTTAAATTGGAAACTAAAAAGAAGGAAATAATAGCCATTGATGAGAGTATTTCAGAGTTAGTTGAATCCGAAATGACTGAAGAACAATTGATAGACCTTTACGCTGATAATGATGTTCAGGTAATCTCAATTGAACAGCAAATAAGGAGACTACGGTCTCGTTTGACTGACTTAACACCAAATAAACCTAATTCTGATTTTAATCAAAGTAGAGCTAACCTTCAACAAAATTTAAGTGGCATTCCAAATCCTGAGTCACAAGAATTGAGGGCTCAGTACCCATTTTGCTAGTACCAACATTTGAAGGGGACACGGTACAATTCCCATCTTTCATTGACAAATTTGAGAGTTTAATAGGTAATAAACCTTATATTTCAACTGTTGATAAGTTTAGCTACTTAACTAGTTTCCTTAAGGCCCAGTCTATAACCTGATAGCCTATTTACCAGCCGTAGGGAATTCATATGAAGTAGCTATTGATCTCTTAAAACGTAATTACATTAATAAAGATGAGATTGTATATGAATTATCTCAACAAATTTTTGATTTTGCACCCATAAAAGATAACCATAGTGATATGGAAATTTTTTATACAAAATTAGAAGCTATTATAGGACAACTGGTTAGCAATGAGATAGATATTAAAGCTTCATCTTGGATTATACAAGGCATAGTTCTTAGGTGCCTTCCTTTGAGGGTTAAAGATATTTTAGTTCTAAAGACGGGAGAAAATTATCCTAATCTTGAAGATATCAGAAAACACTTTCCCAATATCCTAACTAATTACAAATTGAGAAATATTCCAACACAAATAAGACCCAGACTATGGATAAACCAAAGACTTCCCAGAGACCAACTAGCTACAGCCAAACAGACAAAACTTGATACTGTAGAATCAAATGTGACCAACTGTAATACACGAACACCTACATTACAGAACTTTAATGTAACTGCTGCCTCAACTTACACACTACATTGCAAATTTTGTGCAAGTAATGAACACAGTAGTACTGGTGTGACAAATATTCAGACTTTAACCAAAGAGCTAAAAGATGTGAACAGTTGAACCTATGAAAAAGTGTACTGGCCAGGGACATTATAAGAAAGACTGTAAATCTAGGTTAAGATTCAAGTGTAAGTTTTGTAAAAGTTTACGACATGTCTCATCAATGTGTGATTCACCAGTGTCCAAACAATAGTACTCAAACTCAAAAGATACCTCCACCAACAAAGGTAATCAAGAAAATGCCACTTTCATGGGACATTCTGTTTGCTCAAACAACGTAACAAGAAACACTGAGATTCTTTTACCAACTATTACTTTGGACTTAGTGAATAGTGAGGGTAGCACCACTCCAGTGAGATGTCTTATAGACTGTTGTTCTCAACAAACATTTGTTTCGCAAAATGTAGTTAATAAATTGGGTTTGACACCAAACCCGAATGAACAAAACCTCAATATTGCATCCTTTGTTAAGGATAACTCGGACAAAAATAGCTATAAGACAATTGACCTGGAACTACAGTTAGAAAATAAATTAGAGAAAATTGAAGCAGTTATTATTTCTAAAGTAGGACAAAACAAACTGGTTATACCCAAACTAGAACAAACCATAAATCATTTGGGAAAACACTACAAAATAGCTGATAGACATATCACTAACAACACAGTAGCTAACATTGAAATGTTAATGGGGGCAGATTATATTAATCTTATTCATAAGGGCATAGTGAAGATAGGTAATGGTATAGCTATTCAGACTCCATCAGGGATAGCCCCTTTGGGTGACCTATCCAAATACAACCTAGACCTAAACCAAAATAGTTCATGACTAACAAATACTATGTGCCTCAACTCAGTCCTACATAACACCTGTAAGAATAGCAACACTTTGAATAATATTATCTCAACTGAGAACATTAATTCATCACTATCAAATGAAACTCTGGATGAGGCAATTCAAACTTTATGGTTGCTAGAATCTGTGGGTATACATGACACAAATCAAACTTCAGAAGATCAGTTAATGGTAGAAAGATTTGAAGACACCATTCAGTGCAAAGACAATAGTTATTTTATTGAGTTACCTTGGAAAAAATTGTCCAACTTTAAGAGATAATCTCAAAGTAGCTAAAGGACATTTATATAAAGTAATGAAAAAACTCAAACAAGATAATAATATTAAAAGTACAGTGATGTCTTCAAAGAACAGCTACAGAAAGGCTTCATTGAAGAAGTAACAAATAACCCTTTTAAAAAAGATGGTTGTCATTATTTAACCCACAGGGGGGTTTATCGACAAGATGCCCCAACAACAAAACTCAGAGTAGTATATAACTGTAGCCTCAAAGACAGTGATAAACACAGTTTGAATGATTGCCTGATTGAGGGTCCTAATCTCATTTCTGACCTTGTGAAGATCTTACTGAGGTTCAGGTTAGATAAATATGCCGTACAAAGTGACATTTCAAAGGCATTTTTGAGAATAAATTTTAAAAATGAATATGATAAGAACCAACTTAGGTTCTTATGGTTCAAGGATCCATTTGATTTGAATAAAGGGTTCATAACCTATAGATTTAATGTTGTGTTGTTTGGAGCCAATTGCTCACCTAGCCTATTAGCATTGACAATTGACATCATTTGAACCAGTTTAATAACTCTTTAACATTGAACTTCCTTAAGGAACATTTTTACGTAGACAATCTAATAGGCTCAACAACAACAAAATTTGAATTATCTGAAGCCTATGAACACTCAAAACATTATGCAACAAGGTACTTTGAACTTAGAGAGTGGATTTCAAATGATGAGGATTTAAACAAAAGATTTTAAAGGAATAATGGTCTTACTGAGCCATCAGACAGAGTTAAAACTTTAGGTATGAACTGGTATTTGGATGCAACTTCTAACAGTCATGATTCAATCTGTACTAAAGGTTTTAAACTTGATGAGGAAGCAAATACTGAAAGACAAATATTATTAGAGGCTTTCAAAATTTTTGATCCTATGGGTCTATTCCTGCCTTCAACAATAAAATCAAAGATTCTCCTCCAAGAAATTTGGAGGACAAATGTTGGGTGGGATGATCCAATAACAAATGAAAATCAAAAATCTTGGAAGAAGTTAGCTGCTGATTTAACAAAAGTGCAGAACATTAAAATTCAAAGGTGCTGTGGGTTTAGGGATAAGCCCCAGAGACTTCATGTGTTTGCTGATGCAAGCACACAAGCTTATGGGTGCTGTGCGTATCTTGTAAGTCCTACAGAAAGTCATCTAATTTATGCAAAAGGGAAAGTTGCACCTCTCAAACCTACCCGAACCATACCTCAATTGGAACTATTGGCTGCTGCATTAGCCATTAAAACCATTTCATTGCTTAAGGATGCTTATCATGATGTGAACATAACTGATATCCACATCTGGCTTGACAGTCAGATTTGTCTTGCCTGGATACGGAATGATAGCATTAATAGTAAGAATATCTTTGTAAGAAATAGGCTAAAAGAAATAGCTGAAGCTAATGAAAGCCTACAAGTAAACTTTCACTATGTTCCAACTAAACAAAATCCAGCAGACTTTCTGACCAGAGGTTTATCCTACAAGTTGTTGAAGTCAAACAAAACTTGGTTTATGGGACCTAAGTGGCTCTGTAATACAGACCAATGGCCTGTGGAACAAGTTAACTTGACATTAAATTTAATCTTTTCAAATGAAAAGGTTGAACCAATCACTAATTATGAAATTTATTCTGATTTCAACAAACTTGTCAGGGTTACAGCCTACTGTTTGAGGTTTGCTCACAACTGTTTAACTACAATTAACAACAGCTAATAAAAACAATCATAATTATACAGAAGTTGCAACCAAATACTGGATAGGCCATGCACAACAAAAAGAGTACAATAAAGAGTTAGAATTCTTGACTAATGGGAAACAAATAAAAGAACCTGTACCATCAGTAGTTGTGGATCTAAACTTGTTCAGAGATGAGGAAGGCCTTCTAAGGTGTAAAGGGAGATTAGACAAATCAAAACTGTCATACAAAAGCAAACATCCAATCCTTTTACCTAGATTTAGCTATTTGACAACATTAATCATCAGAAAAACACACAATGATGTATATCATATGGGGGTATCACAGACACTAACTACATTAAGAAAAACGATTGGATACCCAAGGGAAGGATCACTGTTAAACAGTCCTGAGTGAGTGTGTCACATGTAGGCGTATTCATGCTAGGCCCTATAGGAAACCAAATCCTCCTGCTTTGCCAGAGGAGAAGTTACTCTCAACAGACCCTTTGAGACTGTAGGCATTGACTATACAGGAGCATTGACTGTAGGGGTGGTTGACACTGAACAAAAAATGTACATTGTACTGTTTACATGTGCTGCCTCACGAGCTGTTTATCTGGATGTTGTGGAGGACCTTACAGCAGAATCTTTTGTTGCTGTCTTTAAGAGATTCTGTGCACGACATTCAGTACCAAAGACAGTTTGGACTGACAATGCTACATATTTCAAGGCTGGTGAACAAGTCATCCACGACTTGTTAAGCGATGAACTCACACATTATATATACAAAATTCAAACATAAAGTGGAAGTATATTCCGGTTGCCTCTCCTTGGTATGGTTCTATCTGGGAGAGGAATATACAAACAGTAAAGAATTGCTTGAAGAAAGCAATTGGCAAAAAAACAGATACACTTATTTGAGTTGCTCACTCTCCTGGCTGAGATTGAGAACATCATCAACATAGACCACTCACTTATGTGAGTGACAACATTAATGACCCGGAACCATTAACTCCAAATCATTTAATTCGGGGAGAACAAGTTAGTCTCCTGCCGGACTACAATATAGACTCTTCAGAAGACCCAAACTGGACTCAACGACATGATGAGCTCCAGACTAAGTTACAACATTTGACTAGAGTTAAAGCTCATTTCATTAAACAGTGGAAAACTGAGTACTTGATGGGTCTAAGGGAGAGACAAACAAATGACTAAGAAGGATTGGTCTGACACAATTAAGGTAGGGGACCTTGTTCTCATACATGACAGTACTCCAAGACAATACTGGCCTCTGGCTGGAGTTTTCAGAACTCAGACCAGGGGCACACGGGTAACAAGAGTGGTCAAATTAAGGACTTCAAACGGTGACACAACAAGAGACATTTCTCTTTTGTACCCTTTAGAGTCTGGACCCAAAACAATGGACTTTGGAGAACCTTCTCACTGACAGTAACAACTGGAGACACTGAACTTCCAGTAACTATTCCTTTGACAGTAGGAGTGTAACGCATCCTACTACAACATTGACAGACACAAGACCTCAGCGACAAACAGCGTTGAAGGCGCGACTATTTTTACAACAAAAATAGATGCTGGGGAATTGTAATTTTATCTTCTAACTTTCACTTTTTCTTTTCTTATGGTAAAGACCATAGATATTTCATCCTATGGATGTATATTTTCTCTTCTAATTAAATGCTACACCTTCTCCATGAGAAGGTGAGGATAGGCACTGTTAATCAGATTAACAGGCATTTACAGTCAAATAGTTAGCTAGTCTACACTCAGACATAAAAATTGGTGACAATGACACCAAAATTTTTATCTCCCGGGGCCCCCAGTATATGGAAAACTGATGAGTGGGTAGTTGGGAGGTAACGAAAATGGTTCACTGAGTAGGTAGGTAGTTAATCTAAAATTATTAAATTCCTTTTATGTCAATAACTGGGTGGATGAAACCAATTGGTTGCTCACCAGAGTTATTCTCCACACTAGTATTTATATACTGTGTGACAAGAGCGTGCTCGGTAATAGATATACATTACCGATAAACCAACCGAGGAAAAAACCAACACGACGCTGGTGGAAAAAGCCCCGCGAAAAAGGAGAAGGGACGAGAACAGACACCGAAGAAAGATCCCCAACCAGCAAGTACGCTCTCGACAATTATACAGGAAGGAGAAAAGAGACTCTCTAATAACTAGCAGTAAGTGACTAATTGTGTTTTTAGCCCAGTTAGATCTTCTAACTTCTAACTTAGAAGACTCATTAAATTAAGCTGGGTCAGACAACTTAGGCCTACATTGTGGCCTAAGACCCAGCATCAACTCATAGCTTAACAAAGGTAAAGGTAGATTGCCCTAACCTAGTTTGGTGAGGAATCCTACTGTGGACCTCAATTTATCTGCCCGCTCTGGACCATTTCCGGAATCTCTAGGCTGACCCCTCTAGGCTAGACTTGATCTACTCTATATAGTTAGACTGAGAAATAAGGGGTGGGTTAATTGTGGACCAATTCATACAGAGCATTTTTCACATTGGTGGTCCGTGTGTGGGGAATTTACAAACCTTAACCTTACTTAACAAAAATTGCAGAATTAGGCTAAATGGTCTAGCCTAAGCCTAAGCCTAAGCCTAACCTAATCAAGCCTAATTAGGTCTACATCCTAGGGCCTAACTAGGAAACATTTACATTTAAGGAGTCTCATTCTCTTATAAGCTTAGACCTGAGTGACACATAAGTACTTGGTGGGGATTAAACCAAATTTAAACTTGACCGTTTTGTCTGTGCTCTCTCTTCTCTGGTAATTTCTTCTGTCCTCTATTTCATTACGATCCCCAGTTAAACAATTTTGACTTAAACATGGACAGTGCGGAATTGAAAAAGTTAAAAAAGAAAAGGGGGCAAAGTTGGGTGCTGTTACAAAGGCCGCGAACACTTTTAACAATATTACACAACCAGGTAAGGAAGATTTAGAGTGTGTAATTCTTAAATTGGAAACTAAAAAGAAGGAAATAATAGCCATTGATGAGAGTATTTCAGAGTTAGTTGAATCCGAAATGACTGAAGAACAATTGATAGACCTTTACGCTGATAATGATGTTCAGGTAATCTCAATTGAACAGCAAATAAGGAGACTACGGTCTCGTTTGACTGACTTAACACCAAATAAACCTAATTCTGATTTTAATCAAAGTAGAGCTAACCTTCAACAAATTTAAGTGGCATTCCAAATCCTGAGTCACAAGAATTGAGGGCTCAGTTACCCATTTTGCTAGTACCAACATTTGAAGGGGACACGGTACAATTCCCATCTTTCATTGACAAATTTGAGAGTTTAATAGGTAATAAACCTTATATTTCAACTGTTGATAAGTTTAGCTACTTAACTAGTTTCCTTAAAGGCCCAGTCTATAACCTGATAGCCTATTTACCAGCCGTAGGGAATTCATATGAAGTAGCTATTGATCTCTTAAAACGTAATTACATTAATAAAGATGAGATTGTATATGAATTATCTCAACAAATTTTTGATTTTGCACCCATAAAAGATAACCATAGTGATATGGAAAATTTTTATACAAAATTAGAAGCTATTATAGGACAACTGGTTAGCAATGAGATAGATATTAAAGCTTCATCTTGGATATACAAGGCATAGTTCTTAGGTGCCTTCCTTTGAGGGTTAAAGATATTTTAGTTCTAAAGACGGGAGAAAATTATCCTAATCTTGAAGATATCAGAAAACACTTTCCCAATATCCTAACTAATTACAAATTGAGAAATATTCCAACACAAAATAAGACCCAGACTATGGATAAACCAAAGACTGTTCCAGAGACCAACTAGCTACAGCCAAACAGACAAAACTTGATACTGTAGAATCAAATGTGACCAACTGTAATACACGAACACCTACATTACAGAACTTTAATGTAACTGCTGCCTCAACTTACACACTACATTGCAAATTTTGTGCAATAATGAACACAGTAGTACAGGGTGTGACAAATATTCAGACTTTAACCAAAGAGCTAAAAGATGTGAACAGTTGAACCTATGTAAAAAGTGTACTGGCAGGGACATTATAAGAAAGACTGTAAATCTAGGTTAAGATTCAAGTGTAAGTTTTGTAAAAGTTTACGACATGTCTCATCAATGTGTGATTCACCAGTGTCCAAACAATAGTACTCAAACTCAAAAGATACCTCCACCAAACAAAGGTAATCAAGAAAATGCCACTTTCATGGGACATCTGTTTGCTCAAACAACGTAACAAGAAAACACTGAGATTCTTTTACCAACTATTACTTTGGACTTAGTGAATAGTGAGGGTAGCACCACTCCAGTGAGATGTCTTATAGACTGTTGTTCTCAACAAACATTTGTTTCGCAAATGTAGTTAATAAATTGGGTTTGACACCAAACCCGAATGAACAAAACCTCAATATTGCATCCTTTGTTAAGGATAACTCGGACAAAAATAGCTATAAGACAATTGACCTGGAACTACAGTTAGAAAATAAATTAGAGAAAATTGAAGCAGTTATTATTTCTAAAGTAGGACAAAACAAACTGGTTATACCCAAACTAGAACAAACCATAAATCATTTGGGAAAACACTACAAAATAGCTGATAGACATATCACTAACAACACAGTAGCTAACATTGAAATGTTAATGGGGGCAGATTATATTAATCTTATTCATAAGGGCATAGTGAAGATAGGTAATGGTATAGCTATTCAGACTCCATCAGGGATAGCCCCTTTGGGTGACCTATCCAAATACAACCTAGACCTAAACCAAAATAGTTCATGACTAACAAATACTATGTGCCTCAACTCAGTCCTACATAACACCTGTAAGAATAGCAACACTTTGAATAATATTATCTCAACTGAGAACATTAATTCATCACTATCAAATGAAACTCTGGATGAGGCAATTCAAACTTTATGGTTGCTAGAATCTGTGGGTATACATGACACAAATCAAACTTCAGAAGATCAGTTAATGGTAGAAAGATTTGAAGACACCATTCAGTGCAAAGACAATAGTTATTTTATTGAGTTACCTTGGAAAATAAATTGTCCAACTTTAAGAGATAATCTCAAAGTAGCTAAAGGACATTTATATAAAGTAATGAAAAAACTCAAACAAGATAATAATATTAAAAAGTACAGTGATGTCTTCAAAGAACAGCTACAGAAAGGCTTCATTGAAGAAGTAACAAATAACCCTTTTAAAAAAGATGGTTGTCATTATTTAACCCACAGGGGGGTTTATCGACAAGATGCCCCAACAACAAAACTCAGAGTAGTATATAACTGTAGCCTCAAAGACAGTGATAACACAGTTTGAATGATTGCCTGATTGAGGGTCCTAATCTCATTTCTGACCTGTGAAGATCTTACTGAGGTTCAGGTTAGATAAATATGCCGTACAAAGTGACATTTCAAAGCATTTTTGAGAATAAATTTTAAAAATGAATATGATAAGAACCAACTTAGGTTCTTATGGTCAAGGATCCATTTGATTTGAATAAAGGGTTCATAACCTATAGATTTAATGTTGTGTTGTTTGGAGCCAATTGCTCACCTAGCCTATTAGCATTGACAATTGGACATCATTTGAACCAGTTTAATAACTCTTTAACATTGAACTTCCTTAAGGAACATTTTACGTAGACAATCTAATAGGCTCAACAACAACAAAATTTGAATTATCTGAAGCCTATGAACACTCAAAACATTATGCAACAAGGTAACTTTGAACTAGAGAGTGGATTTCAAATGATGAGGATTTAAACAAAAGATTTTAAAGGATAATAATGGTCTTACTGAGCCATCAGACAGAGTTAAAACTTTAGGTATGAACTGGTATTTGGATGCAACTTCTAACAGTCATGATTCAATCTTACTAAAGGTTTTAAACTTGATGAGGAAGCAAATACTGAAAGACAAATTATCAGAGGCTTTCAAAATTTTTGATCCTATGGGTCTATTCCTGCCTTCAACAATAAAATCAAAGATTCTCCTCCAAGAAATTTGGAGGACAAATGTTGGGTGGGATGATCCAATAACAAATGAAAATCAAAAATCTTGGAAGAAGTTAGCTGCTGATTTAACAAAAGTGCAGAACATTAAAATTCAAAGGTGCTGTGGGTTTAGGGATAAGCCCAGAGACTTCATGTGTTTGCTGATGCAAGCACACAAGCTTATGGGTGCTGTGCGTATCTTGTAAGTCCTACAGAAAGTCATCTAATTTATGCAAAAGGGAAAGTTGCACCTCTCAAACCTACCCGAACCCATACCTCAATTGGAACTATTGGCTGCTGCATTAGCCATTAAAACCATTTCATTGCTTAAGGATGCTTATCATGATGTGAACATAACTGATATCCACATCTGGCTTGACAGTCAGATTTGTCTTGCCTGGATACGGAATGATAGCATTAATAGTAAGAATATCTTTGTAAGAAATAGGCTAAAGAAATAGCTGAAGCTATGAAAGCCTACAAGTAAACTTTCACTATGTTCCAACTAAACAAAATCCAGCAGACTTTCTGACCAGAGGTTTATCCTACAAGTTGTTGAAGTCAAACAAAACTTGGTTATGGGACCTAAGTGGCTCTGTATACAGACAATGGCCTGTGGAACAAGTTAACTTGACATTAAATTTAATCTTTTCAATGAAAAGGTTGAACCAATCACTAATTATGAAATTTATTCTGATTTCAACAAACTTGTCAGGGTTACAGCCTACTGTTTGAGGTTTGCTCACAACTGTTTAACTACAATTAACAAACAGCTAAAAAAAACAATCATAATTATACAGAAGTTGCAACCAAATACTGGATAGGCCATGCACAACAAAAAGAGTACAATAAGAGTTAGAATTCTTGACTAATGGGAAACAAATAAAAGAACCTGACCATCAGTAGTTGTGGATCTAAACTTGTTCAGAGATGAGGAAGGCCTTCTAAGGTGTAAAGGGAGATTAGACAAATCAAAACTGTCATACAAAAGCAAACATCCAATCCTTTTACCTAGATTTAGCTATTTGACAACATTAATCATCAGAAAAACACACAATGAGGTATATCATATGGGGGTATCACAGACACTAAACTACATTAAGAAAAACGTATTGGATACCCAAGGGAAGGATCACTGTTAAAACAGTCCTGAGTGAGTGTGTCACATGTAGGCGTATTCATGCTAGGCCCTATAGGAAACCAAATCCTCCTGCTTTGCCAGAGGAGAGAGTTACTCTCAACAGACCCTTTGAGACTGTAGGCATTGATATACAGGAGCATTGACTGTAGGGGTGGTTGACACTGAACAAAAAATGTACATTGTACTGTTACATGTGCTGCCTCACGAGCTGTTTATCTGGATGTTGTGGAGGACCTTACAGCAGAATCTTTGTTGCTGTCTTTAAGAGATTCTGTGCACGACATTCAGTACCAAAGACAGTTTGGACTGACAATGCTACATATTTCAAGGCTGGTGAACAAGTCATCCACGACTTGTTAAGCGATGAACTCACACAATTATATATACAAAATTCAAACATAAAGTGGAAGTATATTCCGGTTGCCTCTCCTTGGTATGGTTCTATCTGGGAGAGGAATATACAAACAGTAAAGAATTGCTTGAAGAAGCAATTGGCAAAAAAACAGATACACTTATTTGAGTTGCTCACTCTCCTGGCTGAGATTGAGAACATCATCAACAATAGACCACTCACTTATGTGAGTGACAACATTAATGACCCGGAACCATTAACTCCAAATCATTTAATTCGGGGAGAACAAGTTAGTCTCCTGCGGACTACAATATAGACTCTTCAGAAGACCCAAACTGGACTCAACGACATGATGAGCTCCAGACTAAGTTACAACATTTGACTAGAGTTAAAGCTCATTTCATTAAACAGTGGAAAACTGAGTACTTGATGGGTCTAAGGGAGAGACATAAACAAATGACTAAGAAGGATTGGTCTGACACAATTAAGGTAGGGGACCTTGTTCTCATACATGACAGTACTCAAGACAATACTGGCCTCTGGCTGGAGTTTCAGAACTCAGACCAGGGGCACACGGGGTAACAAGAGTGGTCAAATTAAGGATTCAAACGGGTGACAAACAAGAGACATTTCTCTTTTGTACCCTTTAGAGTCTGGACCCAAAACAATGGACTTGGAGAACCTTCTCCACTGACAGTAACAACTGGAGACACTGAACTTCCAGTAACTATTCCTTTGACAGTAGGAGTGGTAACGCATCCTACTAAACATTGACAGACACAAGACCTCAGCGACAAACAGCGTTGAAGGCGCGACTATTTTTACAACAAAAAATAGATGCTGGGGAATTGTAATTTTATCTTCTAACTTTCACTTTTTCTTTTCTTATGGTAAAGACCATAGATAGTTTCATCCTATGGATGTATATTTTCTCTTCTAATTAAATGCTACACCTTCTCCATGAGAAGGTGAGGATAGGCACTGTTAATCAGATTAACAGGCATTTACAGTCAAATAGTTAGCTAGTCTACACTCAGACATAAAAATTGGTGACAATGACACCAAAATTTTTATCTCCCGGGGCCCCCAGTATATGGAAAACTGATGAGTGGGTAGTTGGGAGGTAAGGTAACGAAAATGGTTCACTGAGTAGGTAGGTAGTTAATCTAACAATTATTAAATTCCTTTTATGTCAATAACTGGGTGGATGAAACCAATTGGTTGCTCACCAGAGTTATTCTCCACACTAGTATTTATATACTGTGTGACAAGAGCGTGCTCGGTAATAGATATACATTACCGATAAACCAACCGAGGAAAAAACCAACACGACGCTGGTGGAAAAAGCCCCGCGAAAAAGGAGAAGGGACGAGAACAGACACCGAAGAAAGATCCCCACCAGCAAGTACGCTCTCGACAATTATACAGGAAGGAGAAAAAGAGACTCTCTAATAACTAGCAGTAAGTGACTAATTGTGTTTTTAGCCAGTTAGATCTTCTAACTTCTAACTTAGAAGACTCATTAAATTAAGCGGGTCAGACAACTTAGGCCTACATTGTGGCCTAAGACCCAGCATCAACTCATAGCTTAACAAAGGTAAAGGTAGATTGCCCTAACCTAGTTTGGTGAGGAATCCTACTGTGGACCTCAATTTATCTGCCCGCTCTGGACCATTTCCGGAATCTCTAGGCTGACCCCTCTAGGCTAGACTTGATCTACTCTAATAGTTAGACTGGAGAAATAAGGGGTGGGTTAATTGTGGACCAATTCATACAGAGCATTTTCACATTGGTGGTCCGTGTGTGGAATTTACAAACCTTAACCTTACTTAACAAAAATTGCCAGAATTAGGCTAAATGGTCTAGCCTAAGCCTAAGCCTAAGCCTAACCTAATCAAGCCTAATTAGGTCTACATCCTAGGGCCTAACTAGGAAACATTTACATTTAAGGAGTCTCATTCTCTTATAAGCTTAGACCTGAGTGACACATAAGTACTTGGTGGGGATTAAACCAAATTTAAACTTGACCGTTTTGTCTGTGCTCTCTCTTCTCTGGTAATTTCTTCTTGTCCTCTATTTCATTACGATCCCCAGTTAAACAATTTTGACTTAAACATGGACAGTGCGGAATTGAAAAAGTTAAAAAAAGAAAAGGGGGGCAAAGTTGGGTGCTGTACAAAGGCCGCGAACACTTTTAACAATATTACACAACCAGGTAAGGAAGATTTAGAGTGTGTAATTCTTAAATTGGAAACTAAAAAGAAGGAAATAATAGCCATTGATGAGAGTATTTCAGAGTTAGTTGAATCCGAAATGACTGAAGAACAATTGATAGACCTTTACGCTGATAATGATGTTCAGGTAATCTCAATTGAACAGCAAATAAGGAGACTACGGTCTCGTTTGACTGACTTAACACCAAATAAACCTAATTCTGATTTTAATCAAAGTAGAGCTAACCTTCAACAAAATTTAAGTGGCATTCCAAATCCTGAGTCACAAGAATTGAGGGCTCAGTTACCCATTTTGCTAGTACCAACATTTGAAGGGGACACGGTACAATTCCCATCTTTCATTGACAAATTTGAGAGTTTAATAGGTAATAAACCTTATATTTCAACTGTTGATAAGTTTAGCTACTTAACTAGTTTCCTTAAAGGCCCAGTCTATAACCTGATAGCCTATTTACCAGCCGTAGGGAATTCATATGAAGTAGCTATTGATCTCTTAAAACGTAATTACATTAATAAAGATGAGATTGTATATGAATTATCTCAACAAATTTTTGATTTTGCACCCATAAAAGATAACCATAGTGATATGGAAAATTTTTATACAAAATTAGAAGCTATTATAGGACAACTGGTTAGCAATGAGATAGATATTAAAGCTTCATCTTGGATTATACAAGGCATAGTTCTTAGGTGCCTTCCTTTGAGGGTTAAAGATATTTAGTTCTAAAGACGGGAGAAAATTATCCTAATCTTGAAGATATCAGAAAACACTTTCCCAATATCCTAACTAATTACAAATTGAGAAATATTCCAACACAAAATAAGACCCAGACTATGGATAAACCAAAGACTGTTCCCAGAGACCAACTAGCTACAGCCAAACAGACAAAACTTGATACTGTAGAATCAAATGTGACCAACTGTAATACACGAACACCTACATTACAGAACTTTAATGTAACTGCTGCCTCAACTTACACACTACATTGCAAATTTTGTGCAAGTAATGAACACAGTAGTACTGGGTGTGACAAATATTCAGACTTAACCAAAGAGCTAAAAGATGTGAACAGTTGAACCTATGTAAAAAGTGTACTGGCCAGGGACATATAAGAAAGACTGTAAATCTAGGTTAAGATTCAAGTGTAAGTTTTGTAAAGTTTACGACATGTCTCATCAATGTGTGATTCACCAGTGTCCAAACAATAGTACTCAAACTCAAAAGATACCTCCACCAAACAAAGGTAATCAAGAAAATGCCACTTTCATGGGACATTCTGTTTGCTCAAACAACGTAACAAGAAACACTGAGATTCTTTTACCAACTATTACTTTGGACTTAGTGAATAGTGAGGGTAGCACCACTCCAGTGAGATGTCTTATAGACTGTTGTTCTCAACAAACATTTGTTTCGCAAAATGTAGTTAATAAATTGGGTTTGACACCAAACCCGAATGAACAAAACCTCAATATTGCATCCTTTGTTAAGGAAACTCGGACAAAAATAGCTATAAGACAATTGACCTGGAACTACAGTTAGAAAATAAATTAGAGAAAATTGAAGCAGTTTTATTCTAAAGTGGACAAAACAAACTGGTTATACCCAAACTAGAACAAACCATAAATCATTTGGGAAAACACTACAAAATAGCTGATAGACATATCACTAACAAACAGTAGCTAACATTGAAAGTTAATGGGGGCAGATTATATTAATCTTATTCATAAGGGCATAGTGAAGATAGGAATGGTATAGCTATTCAGACTCCATCAGGGATAGCCCCTTTGGGGTGACCTATCCAAATACAACCTAGACCTAAACCAAAATAGTTCATGACTAACAAATACTATGTGCCTCAACTCAGTCCTACATAACACTGTAAGAATAGCAACACTTTGAATAATATTATCTCAACTGAGAACATTAATTCATCATATCAAATGAAACTCTGGATGAGGCAATTCAACTTTAGGTTGCTAGAATCTGTGGGTATACATGACACAAATCAAACTTCAGAAGATCAGTTAATGGTAGAAAGATTTGAAGACACCATTCAGTGCAAAGACAATAGTTATTTTATGAGTTACCTTGGAAAATAAATTGTCCAACTTTAAGAGATAATCTCAAAGTAGCTAAAGGACATTTATATAAAGTAATGAAAAAACTCAAACAAGATAATAATATTAAAAAGTACAGTGATGTCTTCAAAGAACAGCTACAGAAAGGCTTCATTGAAGAAGTAACAAATAACCCTTTTAAAAAAGATGGTTGTCATTATTTAACCACAGGGGGTTTATCGACAAGATGCCCCAACAACAAAACTCAGAGTAGTATATAACTGTAGCCTCAAAGACAGTGATAAACACAGTTTGAATGATTGCCTGATTGAGGGTCCTAATCTCATTTCTGACCTTGTGAAGATCTTACTGAGGTTCAGTTAGATAAATATGCCGTACAAAGTGACATTTCAAAGGCATTTTTGAGAATAAATTTTAAAAATGAATATGATAAGAACAACTTAGGTTCTTATGGTTCAAGGATCCATTTGATTTGAATAAAGGGTTCATAACCTATAGATTTAATGTTGTGTTGTTTGGAGCCAATTGCTCACCTAGCCTATTAGCATTGACAATTGGACATCATTTGAACCAGTTTAATAACTCTTTAACATTGAACTTCCTTAAGGAACATTTTTACGTAGACAATCTAATAGGCTCAACAACAACAAAATTTGAATTATAGAAGCCTATGAACACTCAAAACATTATGCAACAAGGTAACTTTGAACTTAGAGAGTGGATTTCAAATGATGAGGATTTAAACAAAAAGATTTTAAAGGATAATAATGGTCTTACTGAGCATCAGACAGAGTTAAAACTTTAGGTATGAACTGGTATTGGATGCAATTCTAACAGTCATGATTCATCTTGTACTAAAGGTTTTAAACTGATGAGGAAGCAAATACTAAAAGACAAATATTATCAGAGGCTTCCAAAATTTTTGATCCTATGGAGGTCTATTCCTTGCCTTCAACAATAAAATCAAAGATTCTCCTCCAGAAATTTGGAGGACAAATGTTGGGTGGGATGATCCAATAACAAATGAAAATCAAAAATCTTGGAAGAGTTAGCGCTGATTTAACAAAAGTGCAGAACATTAAAATTCAAAGGTGCTGTGGGTTTAGGGATAAGCCCAGAGACTTCATGTGTTTGCTGATGCAAGCACACAAGCTTATGGGTGCTGTGCGTATCTTGTAAGTCCTACAGAAAGTCATCTAATTTATGCAAAAGGGAAAGTTGCACCTCTCAAACCTACCCGAACCATACCTCAATTGGAACTATTGGCTGCTGCATTAGCCATTAAAACCATTTCATTGCTTAAGGATGCAGGATGCTTATCATGATGTGAACATAACTGATATCCACATCTGGCTTGACAGTCAGATTTGTCTTGCCTGGATACGGAATGATAGCATAATAGTAAGAATATCTTTGTAAGAAATAGGCTAAAAGAAATAGCTGAAGCTAATGAAAGCCTACAAGAAACTTTCACTATGTTCAACTAAACAAAATCCAGCAGACTTTCTGACCAGAGGTTTATCCTACAGTTGTTGAAGTCAAACAAAAACTTGGTTATGGGACCTAAGTGGCTCTGTAATACAGACCAATGGCCTGTGGAACAAGTTAACTTGACATTAAATTTAATCTTTTCAAATGAAAAGGTTGAACCAATCACTAATTATGAAATTTATTCTGATTTCAACAAACTTGTCAGGGTTACAGCCTACTGTTTGAGGTTTGCTCACAACTGTTTAATACAATTAACAAACAGCTAAATAAAAACAATCATAATTATACAGAAGTTGCAACCAAATACTGGATAGGCCATGCACAACAAAAAGAGTACAATAAGAGTTAGAATTCTTGACTAATGGGAAACAAAATAAAAGAACCTGACCATCAGTATGTGGATCTAAACTTGTTCAGAGATGAGGAAGGCCTTCTAAGGTGTAAAGGGAGATTAGACAAATCAAAACTGTCATACAAAAGCAAACATCCAATCCTTTTACCTAGATTTAGCTATTTGACAACATTAATCATCAGAAAAACACACAATGATGTATATCATATGGGGGTATCACAGACACTAACTACATTAAGAAAAAACGTATTGGATACCCAAGGGAAGGATCACTGTTAAAACAGTCCTGAGTGAGTGTGTCACATGTAGGCGTATTCATGCTAGGCCATATAGGAAACCAAATCCTCCTGCTTTGCCAGAGGAGAGAGTTACTCTCAACAGACCCTTTGAGACTGTAGGCATTGACTATACAGGAGCATTGACTGTAGGGGTGGTTGACACTGAACAAAAAATTACATTGTACTGTTTACATGTGCTGCCTCACGAGCTGTTATCTGGATGTTGTGGAGGACCTTACAGCAGAATCTTTTGTTGCTGTCTTTAAGAGATTCTGTGCACGACATTCAGTAC
>JAJOZX010005762.1:0-50000 GCA_023014485.1 Bathynomus jamesi
TCAAGATTCAGAGCGGTTCATCTGGGATTATCCTGAACCAGGTGTCCAATTTTGTTTTGAAGACATCCACATGAACCCCAGTTCTAATATTTCTGATGTTGTTTCATAACATGTTAAATAGGCTGACAACAAATCTATTTTTCCTTCAGAGTTGAGGATGTCCCTTATTTGGCCTTTAGTTTGGGAACAATACGTATTCTACCTTTTCTGTTTTCCACTGTTTTTCAATGGTTATCGGGTTCTGTTTGAGGTTAGGAACTAGTTTACTAGTTTCTTTCTTATTTTCCATACGTATATTATGGTCTCTCTCTCTCTCTCTCTCTCTCTCTCTCTCTCTCTCCTCTCTCTCATCTCTCTCAAGCGAATATAAATCTTACGTACGTAGTCTTGGCCAGTAAATTAATTCTTTGCCGCCATTAATCTTGGCTGTAAAATTTATTTGAATTTCTTCTAGCTTATTAATTTTTTTTTTTTTTTAGGGACGGCAAGACTGAGCAGTATTCCAGCTCTGATATGATAAGTGTCTTTAAAGAAGGAATGGTTACTTTCTTGTCCCTTCTTTTAAAGGTTCTCAGTATTTAGTCCTTAATTCTTTTTGCTTTGTTTATCGTTATCTTATTTTGTATATCAACTTTCACATTGTTAGTCATTATAACTCCTAGGTTCTTTGCTTCTGGGTTCCTCCAAATTTCGGATACCTTATGACCAATGTCGTAACACCGCTTCCGGTCGATCAGCGAAGTTAGCGACATTGGTAGTGGAGAGTAATTGGATGGGGAACCATCCTTTGCATCCATATTATGTGTCAGTTAAACAGGAAGTTGAACAACGCCATCGTTACTATTTTTCCTCTAAGTTTATTGTCTGTTCATGGTATAATATTTTATCTTGTTTAATTCCTCATTTTTTCCATACCTTAAGAGCTGAAATTTTTGGTGTTAAATTTCATGTTGTTGTCTTCTGACTATCTGTATATTCTGTTTGCGTCTATTTATAAGGTCTCCACACGTTCTGCATTCCTAATTTTTCTGCTAATTTCTGCGTCGTCAGCGAAGGATGTTACTGTACTATCGCTGGTTACTTGGTTGTCTATGTCTGTTAGCATGATAATGAATGAAGAGGAGTGAAGATATTATTGTTCCTCGTGGTACTGAGTTGCGTACTTCCAATTCTGATGATGATATTCCTTGGATTTTAACAACTTGCTGACGTTGTCTGTAGATCTATTTGCCATTTTGCTCGTTATTCCCTTATGTTTCATTGTACGTACTATTGATATCATGATCACACTCGTCGAATACTTAAACAAAATCTGTGTATATATCATTGTAGTTTTCACTGTTTTCAAGAGCATCAATGGTGTTATAATATTCCATTAGTGTGATAGGCACTATCTTCCTGATTAGAATCCATACTGGTTCTCATTCAATTTCTTCTGTTTCCGAAAAGGTTTAGATTTTCTCTCTAACCAATCATTTCAAATATTTTGTTGAGATGAGATGTCACTGACACTCTATTCTTCTTCTTCTTCTTCTTCTTCTTCTTCTTCTTCTTCTTTTCTTCTTCGTCTTCTTCTTCTAATAATAATAATAATAAATATTATTAGTATTACTACGAGGTGCCATATGTGTTGACACAAAGAGACACCAAATATTTTCTATATTTTTACTCCGAGATCCAATATTTGGCAATGCAAAAAAACAAAAAACCAAAAAAAAAACCCGAGTGTTTGTTTGAAAGATCTTAAATAAATAGACTTTAAATAAAAGATAAGCTTAAACAGGAGTCAAAAGGCTAAAATAAATGCAAACAAGTCATATGAATAATTTAAAATAATATATCTTCTTTTCTTCAACATTCACTGTTGCGTTGTTTGGCTTCAAATGAGAGACGGGAATTATTCCAAAGTGCGGCAAATTTAGCACTGACTTTTGCTCCCCCCTCCCCCCAAAGCAAAAAAATATAACCTATAAATTTTTATCATACATTTATGAGAAGGATCATATATATATATATATATATATATATATATATATATATATATATATATGGATGTGTATATTTAGATGTTCTCTAAGTAGACGAAAATTATCAAGGATATTATTATTTAATACTGTGTTACGCACCACTATTTAAATAATAATATCTCTAATAATTCCATTATTTTTAGGCAATAACAGTAAACTGCCTCAACTTGTATAAATTCGGATGAAAAGCAAAGTTATCGGTCCCCGCATGCAAGGACGTTCAACAAGTTAAATGAACATAAAAACTGGCTGACTTCGTCTCTTACAAAAACTTGATTGAGGATATATAATATATATATATATATATATAAAGTTATTCATAAAAATTATGGCTTTATACAAATATCGTATATTGCTAAGTTTTTTTGAATAACCATATATACACACACGAGTATAATGCAATCTAATTACCTAATGGCATTTCCCTGACGAGGTGTACTGTTGAATACACGAAAGGCTTTGGAATTTTTTTCTTTTTCTTTTTCTGTTTCCTTGTGGATTTACATCATTCATTCATTTCGCGTGTTTAATTGTGGAATTCATTCCACACACACACACACACACACACATATATATATATATATATATATATATATATATATGAAGAGAGAGAGAGAGAGAGAGAGAGTATACATAAAAGGAAGTCCGCTTGTTGGGAGCACTTTTGCTTCAAACATATGTTTGTTAAGTTAGGTAATGGCACCCGTTAAAAAAAGAATGAAAACTAACGATGTTTTCAAAGTCAATATTTTAATTTATTAAGCAAATTAAAATGTTTTAAAGGCCGACGACATCAAATGAAACTAAATAAATACAATACTTTCAAATTATATATACACACACACACACACACATATTTATATTATGTAAAAAAATGTTTGTGATTGTATACAGCCCTGAGTCAGTCTCTTCTTTTCTCTCTCTCTCTCTCTCTCTCTCTCTCTCTCTCTCTCTCTCTCGCTCTCTCTCTCTCTCTTCCTCGCATTCTGCAGTCGAATCTCGTTTAATGAATTCACGAATTTATTGGCAGATAAAATCAAATTGAAGGAAAACCTTAGTTTGGATTGTACGAGACGGTCTCTGATACCCATTTTAGGGTTTAAAATGTCATCGTGGCTTCCGATTTCTCATAAGTTTTTACCAACTCCTTCGATGCATGGAAATGACCTATGCAGTAAACCGACGCCATCAAGGTGTCTTGATTAACCGTATTTGGAAACAATATACAGGGGTTAGACAAAATAATATGAACACCCGCCGATTTCACCGGTTATCTTTACGGACTGCTCAGACACAAAGTAAACGGTCAAATGACTGGCAAACCTATTTAAATGCGTAACAGTGTGTGTATACGTCATGTTATAACCCTCACGTTGTTTTTACAGATCTGAGTGAATTATGAATTAGCAGTTATGAAAGACCTGTCAGACTTCCAAAGAGGGCAAATTGTCGGAGCGCGGATGGCTGGTGCATCGGTGACGAAAACCGCTCAGATGTTCAATGTATCCAGAGGAACTGTCTCCATGGTCATGTCTGCATACCAAAACCATGGAAAGACAAGCACCGACAAATGCAATAGTGGACGCAAGAAGAAGCTGTGTGATCGAGACCGCCGGGTGTTAAAGCGCATTGTGACAAAGAACCATAAGACCACAGCTCCAAAAGTGACTGCAGAGCTTAACCAGCATCTTCCAAGCCCAGTATCGACCAGAACTGTACGTCGCGAGCTCCATGGAGCTGGATACCATGGGAAGGCTGCAATTGCCAAACCCTTCCTTTCGCGCATCAACATTGAGCGGCGCAGAAAATGATGTAATGACCATAAGAATTGGTCACTGGACCGGTGGAAGAATGTAGTCTACTCCGACGAATCCTCCTTTACGCTATTTCCATGTTCCGGTCGAGTTTACGTCTGGAGACAGCCTAAAGATGCTTATGACCCCGACTGCCTGACCCCAACCGTTAAGCATGGAGGCGGATCTGTGATGGTTTGGGCAGCAATATCGTGGAATACTCTTGGCCCAGCTGTAGTACTGCATGGTAGGGTTAATGCCCAGGTCTATCTGTCAATATTGGCTGACCAGGTTCATCCCATGGTCCAAACGCTGTTTCCCAATTGCGGCGCCGTCTTCCAGGATGATAATGCACCAATCCACACCGCTGGGGTCGTTAAAAACTGGTTTGAAGAGCATGTTAGTGAAGTAGAACGCTTGGATTGGCCTCCACAATCCCCGGATCTTAACATTATCGAGCATCTGTGGTGTCAGTTGGAGCAGCAGGTCAGAAGCCGATTCCCACCGCCGGCGTCTTTGGAGGAACTGGAGCAGGGTTTGCTCGAAGAATGGCTCAGGATTCCTCTAGCCACTGTCCAAAAGCTGTATGAATCAATTCCCCGATGCATTGCAGCTGTTATTGCCGCTAAAGGAGGACCAACTCCATATTAAGAATAAAAACCGCCATTTATCAAGGTGTTCATATTATTTTGTCTAACCCCTGGTCGCTGACGATGAATCCATCGGCCCCGAGATCGAGACTTTGTGACGGCAGGCGGCGCGCAGCAAACCCAGCTATTCATCCTTCCACACAATAAGAATTGGTAGATAAATGGGTACCCTAGGTAACTTAGTGGTTAAGATGCTGGGCTGTTGATCGGTTGGTCGTGAGGTCGAGTCCGGGTGAGGACTGTAATTTCTGACTAACCGTAGTGGGGCGTGGTTCAGATTCCACGTTAAACTGTAGGTCTAAGGTGGAGTGACAAGCTTGACCTTCGTCAGAATGAACAATTCAGGCGGAAGCAAAGCCAAGGTTTTATATATATATATATATATATATATACACATTCAACTGCAAAGAACACGCAGTATAAATAACGTAAAGAACGACGCTTGTCTAGGAGATATTCCGCGCAAGACGAGAGAGAGAGAACGAAACAAATGAAAAAAATGAGGTAACCACCTGGGAATCGAACCCGGGATCTTCCGATTGCCGGTCAGACGCGATACCATTACACCATGGGCCTCACTCTTCCAAATGCCCTAATTCTTCTACATATACGAGGGTCCGTACAAAAGTAATGCCTCTTACTTTTCAGTATATATATATATGTATATATATATATATATATATATATATATGGGCTGAATTTCACAATTAAACACGTGAAATGAATGAATGATACAAACCCACAAGGAAAAAGAAAAACGAGGTGTAGCTCTGAATATACGAAAGGCCTTGGAATCGTTTTTCTTTTTCCTTGTGGATTTGCATCATATATATATATATATATATATATATATATATATCAGTGGCATGCATTCTGGGTAAGCGGGGCATGCGCCGCCTACCCAGTTAAAGGTCAAATTACAAAAAGTCGGTATATTACTACAGTAATCGAAAACTAATATAAAGTTATGATGCTTGTGTGTATATATATATATATATATACTTACAGCTACCGCTTACCCTGTGGACACACCCACCACACGCCATTATATATATATATTATATATATATATATATATATATATATAATATATATATATATATATATATTGGTTTAAGTTTGGAGCTGATCTACGTTCCCTATACACGCATCATTGTCTCTCTTACCCGATGTACCAATGAGATGGATGTTAATTCGCATCATTAAGAGGTTGAACATAGTATATATATATATAATATATATTATATATATATATATATATATATATTATATATGTATATATATAATACTGTACAATTAAACTATATTTATGAGAGCTCTTATCTCCTACTTATCATTTTAATGAATTTTAAATTCAACCTTATCTCTAAAGATGCATATGTTAGTCTCCGAGTTTAGAATTTGCTTGGAGATCCGACGCCACTTCTGCATTTTAGGGACTGACATTTTATCAAGAAAGGCACAGAACGTGTTCCATTGACAAAGTTACTCGGGGAGATACCTTAATCCTCCTTTTCGGAGATGTTTGTGGGTATTAAAGAAATAAGTATAGTGTATGTATTTAAGAACAATTTTTCTTTTTTTTCTTTGTTCGTATCTAATTGCCCTGCGTGAAAGTAGAATGGTATTCTTAGCCGAGTCATAACACATAACAAAATCCACCAAAAAAACAACAACCATATCTATTAATACAATCCTTTTAAGGGAGTGAAAGGTACTGGAGTCCTATAAAAAATATAAAATTTACAGGGTCTCATATATATATATATAATTATATATATATATACACCTTCAGTTATAGTAAAGCACTGTTACGTAGAAACTATTGACTGTATTTTTTAATAAAATAACCTTAAACTTATCAATTTTTAATTTATTTTTACCATTCAATCTTGCAATCAATCATTTTTTAATTCTTTGAGTCAGTATTGGACCAGCAATAAGCCTTACAGAGCCTAAAATATTTAGATTGATAGGCTTAAAGTTCAATAATGGGTTGAGAGGTTGCCTCCTAAAAATGTAAATATACTGTATATATATTTGCGTGTCTTTCTTGTATATAATTTAATCTATTCAAAAACATGACATTTAATTAGACATAAAAACTTTAAGTTTATGCATTTTATATATATATATTATATATATATATATATATATACCTGCTATTCTGCTCGAAGTAAAAAAAAAATTTTTGTTTGTAAAGGCTTCATTCAATTCAAGGTATCTCTACCATATACGAAATAAGACATTTATTGTTATATTGAATATATTTTACTTTATCTTTATTATATTTTTAATAAAAAAGAGTTGTACTGCGTAAACATAACGTCATACTATATAAGATTACACTAAAGCCTAAATTGTAATATAAATTATGTAAATCAAGATGCTGTCAGTGTTTGCACCTTACGATTGGTTGGAGGTTGATGACATCATATTACTACTGACCTATGACTGGTTAGTCGCAATATGACGTCATACCGACGCAGCTAAACTACTGGTTATAAAATCCCCATGACGTCATTGTTTGTGATTGGCGTTCGGTGACTATCTGCTGACTTGATGAATGGCATCTTAGATAAGAAACTGGGAATGACACGGAATGATGTGGAATGACACAGGCATCCTGCAGTTCTCCGACGATACGAACAGGAGAGTATGTTTAACGATCTATTAAAAAAATAAAAAAGAGGAGAGCTAATAAAATAAAATGATATAGTGGTCAGGATTTGTTTAATCAAGATTTTAAAATGTCTTTTTCAACCTATTATCGTACCATCATCCTCGTTCGTACACCCATTTTGTTGTTATAATTCATAAATATAAAAGCGTGTTTGTGGAGGTTTCTTAGTTGTGGCTTTTATCTTTATCTTCTGTTTTAGGTAAAACTATATTTATAGTACCAAAATGACTAAAGACACGCACACCAGGGTTGGGTATGTAGTTTAGGGTATACAATTACGTCATTGGGTTCAGTGTGAGTATGTACAGATCATTTCCATATTATCAGAGAAGCATAGGCTTATGTGCGAAGGAATGAACTCCTAATAGGCACTCTACTGACTAGTTATATTAGAATTTAAAAATAAGCATTGAATGGAGGCCTACTGAATATGAACAGCAAGATGTGAGAATCGCAGTTGAGCGACGTTAGGTTAGGTAAGAATAGGCTAGGTTAGATAAGATCAGTATTTTCAATACAGAATCTTGTCGGTTTACCAAAGTTAAATTACGTCTTTGGTATAACTCCGTGGTAGGTTAATCTCCATACTGATACTGATCTAAGACGGCAGAGATGGAGGGGGGGGGGGGGGGAGTTATTTTGACCTACTGTATAAGCATTTTGTGAATAAAATTGCAAATGAATCGTAAATTTAATGAACTGTTTTGTAAATGAAAAAAAAAAGTGAAGTATAAACATTATCTGTAAAATTTGAAGCAAAGAATACAGAGGTTACCTTATAAATTGGTCAATAATGATACTTTTAGTTAACAGTAACCATCTTATAAGGGATACCTTCTCGTATATTGAAGAAGCCCCTATTAACCTTTTAATGAACCCCTAAAGCGTCACTCATTATTTTCTTTTGGTTTAAACCAGACACTTTTTTTTTTTTTACCCTCAAAGAACAGTTCAAGGTTTGAAAGGATAATCAGTAATTAGAAATGTGTAATAGATTATAATCATTATATTAAAGCAGATGTGAATATTGAGTAGATTTTTATTCGTCTGACATTTTTAAGTAAAAGAATATCTGATACCTCACATTTGCTATTTTCTCTTTACTGTTAAAGAAAAGAGTAAGAATCTGAAAAAAAAAAAAAACATCTGAAAGCATATTATGTGGCCTTCAAACATATACTGTAATATGTTAAATATTCTTTCTTTTAAATTAATTATCTGTTCACTCAATCTAGCAATCAATCATTTTTTAATCCGTTGAATCAGTACTGAACCAACGATAAGCCTTACATAGTATCAGATATTTAGATTGATAGGCTTAAAGTTCAGTGATCTAAGACACTCGGTCATTCTTATGGTTGTTGATGAATTTTAGACGGTGATGAACTTCGGTCAAACTTCTTCTCAGGATGACGTTGAAAGATGGAATAATTTGAATGGATTAAAATATTATGTATAAAATGTCGAAAAGACTTTAAAACGTCTTTGTATTTACTTAATCGCACTCGGCCATAGCTCAGTGGTAGTAATATCGTTTTTCTATAAGGGGCTATTCAAAAACCACGTGGTCCTTAAAAGGGGTGGAGGGGGTTCCTTATTTGACCACCAAGGACCGTATGGGGGAGGGGGGGTCTTGACGTTTAACCACGTGACTAATACTAAGCATTAAATTATCCTGTTTATAATATTGTTTATTATATTATCATATTATATATATAGGATAGACTGGGGTGGGGTGACATCAGAAGACCACGTGGTTTTGGAGGGGGGTTTAAGTCATTGGCCACAAATGATCACAAGGGGGGAGGGGGGGTTTAAGTCATTGGCCACAAATGACCACAAGAGGGGAGGGACGGGTTTGAAAACCACCCGAAAAAGGACCATGTGGTTTTTGAATGAGCCCTAAGTGAAGTAAAGACACTGAGGTCAGGGTTCGATTCCCGATGATGCGTGTTAATAATAATAATAATAATAATAATAATAATAATAAAAATAACACAGGAGTTGCGCAATGGGCTGTTGCGCAATGGGCTGCAGTAGTTGGCCCGAGTTATACCAGGTTTTGGCTTAACTGACTAATTATTATCATTATTAATAATACAATCTTGTAAATTACTATAATTAAATGATGTAATTAAATGTAATTTACTTATTAATGAGAGGAAAAAAAGCATCTTCACTGAAGTAAAATTGCTTGCAAATGAAGGTAACATAATTTCAAGTGGCGTCTTTTAATTAAAAAAACGTGTTTTATGATGAAATTTAAATGTTTATGGAAATTAAACTGTATTTTGGATAATATTATTATCTTTCATTTACAGTCGCATACACACCTTATAAATATGTATATATAAATGTCAGTATTTAGTGTGGCCTCTCTTTGCCCTAATAACAGCTTGGACTCTGTTAATATGTTAATAACGCTGTTAGTGTATTTCTTTACTAATGATGGTGGAGTATTCGTCCAAATATTCTGCAGGTCTTTCCACAGATGTTCATTATTAGAGAGCTTCATTTTATTCTTCTCAGCGTCTACATAGTCACCTATAGCCTCAATTGGAGTTATGTCGGAGCTTTATGATGGCCATTCTATAATTTTTAGTTCTCTAGCGTGGCCCTTTCCCCTTGAAATATGTTTTTACAACCTGTATTGTGGGTTTGGAGTCGTTCTCTTGTTGTAAAATGAACCTTTGTCTAATCAAACGCTTTCCATCTGTACTCTAAATGGTTAAATGGTACTAGATGTTTGATTATATATACGAGACATCTACTCGACACCTCATAATAAACTTGGCTTTCTGAAATGAATAATAGCAATTTTGAAATGTTTACTAGCTATTTCAAATATCTGAAAAATGTTTCAGATATATAAAGGTGTATAATTAAACATTTAATTTCTATAATAAGTTAGTTTTCTATTTTTTTTTTTGCGCCTAGACGCTTGCGCATTGTGGTCAAAAATATTTTGAAATTGTGACGCAGCTTATTTAGTGCTCGTTTTCGTAGGCTATCTCGAAAAGAGCATAAAATAATTATTATATTTGTGCATTTATTCATTTATTTCATGTAGGCTAAGGTGTTCGAAGTGTTTTTCATGCGTTTATTAATTTTAATATTCGGCTAGGCTTTGGCTGGTAAAGTCTTTCAAGCTTAAGAACCAACCTGTAACCCAGTACCCTGAGCCTAACCTTAGAACTAGGGCTCTTGATATACGATAGGCACCCTAGGTTCAAGCTCTAAGTTAGACAGCTTATACTTGAGAAAAGACACTGATAAGTTAGAAAGAATTCAGGCTAGACCAACCAAATTGAATCCATAACTGAGAAGTAAAATATCTGAGAAAAAACTAGTTGAACTAGCTATGTATTCATTTGAAAAGCGTCCAAACATATGAGAACTAATTCGAATATTTGAAATTGATAATTGGCTTCGATACTGTAAATTACAGGAAGTTATTTGATAGCAATACAAAGTTAATTACAAGAAGAAATGGGTATAAATTGAAAGTAAATATTTTTAAGAGTAATGCCATTGAAGCAAGTCTTTTTAAACTCCTTAAACTTTCATGCATTAGAAATTTCTTTGTTAGACAAATTCATTAAACATTTCATTAGACATCTCACATTAGTCTTTTCCAATTGTTTAAGAAATCGGGACAATTTAGACATTTCAAGTGACTTACTGAAATGTCTAACGAAATGTTTAACTAATGTTAAATGTCTAACGCATTAGACATTTCAAAATTCACAAAACTGGGACAGTGAAACGTCTAACGAAAGTCTACTTCTATTTAAAGTGTGGCACAGCATGCAAGTAAAGAACTGGAATATCATGCATGAATAAGCATAATCTTTCATGATGCGTGCGTGTTCATGCATGATATTCTATTTATGGGATTCCAGCGTTGGCACCAGATAATTTGAATGAAATGATGGTCATTACCTCGAGTGCGGGAGAGTTAACACATAAAATACCCCTGGACACGAAAGCGTCATGCGTTTACTCGGTTGTTGAAATATATGACAGGTTGTACCAACTTCTATCTTGTCGTCATGTAGTGGCTAGCGAGCGTCCTTATCTTCTAATCAAGAGATGGTGGGTTCGAACCTTTTATCATGAAAAATCGTGCTTGTTCATGCGTGATTATCACAAAAAAAAAATTAAAAATTCAATTTTTGTCCCTCTGTGACTTTCAACTTTCCAAAAGCAATCTCGAAATCAGAAACGTTGAACAAAACTCATAACAAAGATGTTGACATCGGAAAAATTGAAATAGATTTGCTGAGACATTCGTTGTATGACTTATAAAAATGTTTACGATCATTAAAAAAAATTTTTATGACTTATAAATCCCGTAAGATTTAATGTTTATTATTATTATTATTATTATTATTATTATTATTATTATTATTATCAAGAAGTATTTAAAATATATTTTATTTTATTTTAAACGAACAAGGCTGGGTTAGGTAATACATGAAGATAAAAAACCACTTTTAGTTTATATTATTCGTACCTGGTGGCTTCCTGAATCTGAACAATATATATATATATTGACATAAAGTTGTAGGTAGATACGTGGAAAGGGATTTGTAAATAGGCTAAATAGCTATACCTGACAAAATCGTTTGGCAATAAAAACATTCATATTGAATCCATGAATGGAAAATCTATTAAAATCGTTATGGAACTACGTTTTAAGGTACTTTTCCAGTCAATAAATTCAACATAATAGTTTCTATTCCTTTGCAGAGAATATACAATAATGCAACAGCTGTTTAAAAGAGATTTGATGACTTCATAATCCTTCTCGGACGGGGTTGAATTTGAGAACCTCTCACCAAATGAAGCGAAGGTTACATCTCACCTTTATGAGGTACGCAAATAGGATATTTAAAAAAGAATTTATTCCTTTCAATTGGATTTTTAAAACATTTTGGAATATAAATATTGAATTATTGGCAAATAACGATTGTTTTTTTGACCACTATTAACATTTTAAGAACTGTTTCGAAATAAGAGTAAAGGATAGTAGCATGTAAAAGTGCTTTGACCAACAATATATATATATATATATATATATATATATGTTTTGCTTAATATATATATATATATAATAGGTGCAGTCATGACCAAAAAAGACTTAGCATATTGTTTATCGCTCTGTTCATACCAACGTACGTAAACTACAGCCGTAAACTTTTAGAATATGCGCTGTGGCATGGTTTAATTGCGTAAGTAAAATAATTATATTTTTTAGTCTTTATTTTAAACTTTAATTTAATACATTATTTACATTATATATATTAAATTAGGTTAAGTACATTTTTTTAATATATTTTGCTATAAAATCCAAAGCCATTTCGTTATACGAAAAAATCTCTCTTTCTTTGCAAAATTAAATTTCTCTCTCTCTCTCTCTCTCTCTCTCTCTCTCTCTCTCTCTCTCTCTCTCTCTATATATATATATATATATATATATATATATATACTCGCGCTGTATATCGTATGTAATCTGAAAAAAAATATATTGCCTTTAATTTTGTCTCTCATTTGAGATATTTGATGCGCATTTTGCTATTCTCTTTTTTTCCATTTATTGGATCAGTTTCACTGAACCCTTTAATTAGCGCATTTGGGGTCTTCTCCAAGCCAATAAAATCGTCTGGCGTTAATCACCAAAAAAAAAGGTGGACGTTGCTTTACATTAATGAAGGGGTTAAATTATTTAGTTTTAAATTTTATACAAAAAGGATAAAGTTCTCTTTTGTGAATTTTGTTGCTCGACGAATTATGTGACGTCAGAATAGTTTCCGACTTTTTCGCATGTTGTCGACAAACGCCAAAAAAAAAAAGGTTTCTATATCGTATTTTCTAGTCTCTCTCTCTCTCTCTCTCTCTCTCTCTCTCTCTCTCTCTCTCTCTAATTTAATTCCTACATATTTTGCCCTCCGAAACACATACATACATACATACATACAAGAGAAACCATGTTAGAGAATATTCAGAAGTAAAAATTACAGACCACTCTCGTCCATGATATATTTGCCATCAAATTCCTGTTTGCTTCTCATATTATTCCTGCTTTTAGCATTGAATTCTTGATTTAGTTTCTGAATTTCGCTATTTGGCGTGCGAGAGAGATGAGGGAGAGAGATAGAATCTCACGGAGAAAAAAAAACATGGTTGAAAAGCCCTTTTTTGAAATGGAATTTTAATAACGAGGTAATCGTCTGATATGGACTAAATAAAAGTTGAATACGTTTGCCTATCTCTGTTGGGTATACATCAAATCGTTTGCTTAAACCGGCCCATCATGATTGAAGGGACATATAGTCATTTTCTTTGGTATGCTTCATGAAAAATGTGTGGGATATATAAATTATATATATATATATATATGTGTGTGTGTGTGTGTGTTTGTGTGTGTGTGTGTGTGTGTTACATTCACTAGATCACTTTTAGAGATATTGTCTTGGAATAGAAATGATTTTATGTTTACAATATCTCATAACTGGCAGTAGATTTCCAAACTATTTTTACCTTTATCTTACATTCTCCAGAAGATGAATTTGGCGTGAAAGTCGCTACGAAACCTCAACTTATCGCCGTCATGGCTAATTCTTGATATTTGTTTACTTGTATTTGGAAAGTAATCGAACTACGAGTGTAATATATCATACAGGCATATACCACTAACTAACCAGTTCTGTATAATTTTAGACTTTAATATTCATATATATGGACAACAGGAATTAGCCATTGAGTTGAATAGAAATTGTCTTGTTTTACCAAAATGACGACTCAGGATAATTTTTTGCATGAAATTTAACGTTAAAAAGATATGTTGCTGTTTCAGATGGTCACATTACGAAATATTTGCTTTTCCTACCATATTTTGTGTATTTCAACTTTTATTCGTAATTTTTTATTATATTTCGTCTCCCATATAAAAGGTGTTAAAACTTTCTACAATAAATTGACTTTCGAAGTCATTTTAAACGTGTTTTTCAGTTTAAAAGTAAAAAGATTAATTCTCACATCTACCCCATTGACGGATGTTTCCTCGATCTATTTCGGTGATGAAATCCATCTAGAATCCCTTCCACGAATCCCAAATCCGAATCTTTCCTAATTCCGAAGTAGGATCGGATTCGACTTACGCAGGCTCTGATTCCGGGATTGCTCTCCTATATGAGCCTGGACGCAATAATATAAAAAAATGAAATATGAAAATCTTGTGTATAATCTCCATTTTAAAGACTCGCAAACAGGGTTTTAACACTTACATCAAATAATTAATTAATCTACGCGTTTAAAACCAACTATACTGAATTAATGTAATACAGCATAGATTAATCACTTCTTATCTTTCAAAAACACATTTCGAAGTCATACCCAAAAGGAAGTGGGCAAAGGAATAAAATATAAATAAAAACAAATCTGTTCAAATCACTTGATATAATTTAGATCTGAAGTGGGTACACTCGTAACTACAATCTTCAAAACAAACTTGGGTACATTATCATGATTAAGTACAGACGATGAAGTTGCAAGTAATTGCGGTAATGATAAAAAACTTTATTAAAGGAGTTTATAAATTTTTTATTTAATAAAAAGGGGAATATTTTAATTAACTATTTAGATTAGGACATGGTTGCTAAGCTTTTAATCTAGGATAAATAATGAGATTTTTTTCTATTACAAAAAAAATCAATAGTTTTTGCCCTGTGTGTGTATGATAATCACTGGAAAATTTTTAATATTCTCTCTCTCTCTCTCTCTCTCTATCTCTCTCTCTCTCCACATATATATAATTCCATCTCTATACAGAGTGGACATTTAATAGAATAATAAACTAAACTGATAATACGACATGGAACACGTAATATATTTAAAACTATCAAAAGGCTTTCGATAAAGTTCATAAGTGTATCCTAATAAATTAAAAAGAATGTCGCAGGGTAGCTGATAGCACATGCAAATCGCTCTGTAACAGGTTATACGTTTACAAAAGCGCAACGTATCTTTTTACGCGGTTGATCACTTTTGAAGTAACGTGTGTGTGTGGGAGTGTGTGTGTGTGTGTGGGGGGGTATATGGGTGTGTGAGTGGGTGACTTTTGATGACAATATCAAAGGGGAAATAAGGTTGAGTGAACCAAAAAAAAAATGGTATTTGATAAATGAAACGTTTAAAATTTAATTAAAAGCCTTTAAAGGTAATGAAGCACGAGATGAAATTAAAATTTACTGAAAATATTATAATCTAAGAATCTATGAAAAAAACTCTTACTGAACTTAATAATGGAGAAACGATTTGAGCACATTTACTGCAGCAATGAAACTCTCTCTCTCTCTCTCTCTCTCTCTCTCTCTCTCTCTCTCTCTATATATATATATATATATATATATATATACACACACACCTTTCCTTTCAACCTTTCAAATGTTCCGTGCGATGATTTCATTTCACGAAGGTCAAGCTCGTCGCCCCTCCTCTCGAGTTGGCCTGGTGAAGTAGTGAGTTGGTTTCTTGTACTCTCCACCTCACATAGCCAGGTACGCCCGACTCATCGAGGATTGTTCTGAGCAAGGTGTCTAATCTTCTTTTGAAGATGTCCACCGCAACACCACTCGTGTTCCTTAGGTCTTTGGGCAGCTGATTAAACAGTTTTGGTCCTCTCACAACAAAACTATTTTCTTTCAGGGTTAAGGATGTTCCCTGTCTCGCCTTTAATTTGGGAACACGACACAGTCTTCCTTTTCTACTTTCCACTGTTGTTTGGGGAGTTACAGGGTTCAGAGTAAGATTAGCGACTAGTTTCTCCATTATTTTTCAAGTGTAAATAATGGTGTATTTCTCTCTCTTCTCCTTTCCAGTGAATATAGGTTTAATTCGCGTAAGCTTTCCCAGTAATTTAGTTCTTTGCATCCATTGATCTTGGCTGTGAAGCTTCTCTGAATCCCTTCTAGCTGTCTAATGTCTTCTTTCTAATATGGGCATGTTAGGACAGAGCAGTATTTCAGTTTGGGTATGATCAGTGTTTTCAGTAGAGGAATCATTATATTCCTATCCCTTCGTTTAAAGGTTCTCAGTATCTGCCCAGTTATTTTCTTTGCTCTGTTTACTGCTATCTTATTTTGTGTTTCAAATTTCGCATCATCAGTCATTACAACCCCTAAATCTTTTGCTCTAGAATTTCTCTGAATTTCCTGTCCATTTGGGTATAATATTCCATGGATTTTAGGTCTTCTCTTTTTCTGTACCGTAACAGTTGAAATTTCTCAGTGTTAAACTTCATATTGTTGTCTTCCGTCCACTTGTAGATTCTGTTCATGTCGATTTGTAGCGATCCTATATCTTCTGGGTTTCTTATTTTTCTACTGATCTTTGTGTCATCCGCAAAGGATGTTACTGTGCTGTGTCTGGTAACGTCCTCATCTCTCTCTCTCTCTCTCTCTCTCTCTCTCTCTATATATATATATATATATGACATCCTCAGGAACACTAAGTGTTCCTGAGGATGTCATTAGACGAAAGCGCTTGAGCACCATTCTGTTTCCTTTTTCCTTCATGGTTATTTTCATCATAAACATTATTCACATGTTACTTTCGGGAAATTATATATATATACACATTGGTCGTTTGCTTCTACCTGAATTGTTCATTCTGACGAAGAACAAGCTTGTCACTTCACCTTAGACCTAAGTTTAATGTGGAATTCGAACCACGCTCCACCACTGGCAGTCAGAAATTACAAAGTCCTCGCCCGGATTCGATCTCACGACCTCCCGATCAGCAGCCTAGCTTCTTAGCCACTAGGCTACCCAGAGTACCCATTTATCTGCCAACCAATTTTTATTGTGTGGAAGGATGACCAGCTGTTTTACTGCGCGCCGCGTGCCGTCACCGGGTCTCGATCACGGGGCCGGTGGATTAGTAGTCAGCAGTGCTAACCACTACATGACCGAGGACCTAATTATATATACGGGGTGGGGCAAAAGTCGCTTTCTGATTTGAAATGTCTGTAATTTTCTAATGTATGATTTTTTTCATTTTTTTTTCAGATTTAATTAAAGAACGAGCCCTTAAGTTTTATTATGAATAAATACACTCCGCAACAGCACGCCAATATTGTGGCAATTTATTGGAGAAACAATTCATCAATTATACGGACGCAGCGAGAATACTGTCGTGTTTACGACACAAGAACTCCTCCAACGGCACCAGCGATTCGAAGCTTGATTTCTCGATTTATGGCATCGGAAACATAAATCGAGAAATCAAGCTTCGAATCGCTGGTGCCGTTGGAGGAGTTCTTGTGTTGTAAACACGACAGTATTCTCGCTGCGTCCGTATAATTGATGAATTGTTTCTCCAATAAGTTGCCACAATATTGGCACGCTGCTGCGGAGTGTACTTATTCATAATAAAACTTAAGGGCTCGTTCTTTAATTAAATCTGAAAAAAAAAAAGAAAAAACATACATTAGAAAATTACAGACATTTCAAATCAGAAAGCGACTTTTGCCCCACCCTGCATATATATACACACACACAAACACACAAGATATATACACACACACACACACACACACACACACACACACACACAAAAACACACAGTATATATATAAAATTCTGGCTATGTCGTGGCCAGTGTCATGGCTAATGTCGTAACAGCGCTTCCCGTCCATCAGCGACGTTAGGTCTGGAGAGTAGTTTCATGGAAAGTCATCCTTTGCGTCCAGTTTATGTAGCGACCCGTAGTTTGAACCCCACGTAAAACTGTAGGTCCTTTCCGCCATATGAACTTAGATGTTGCGAAGGAGGTTAAACACCTCCAACCATATATATATATATATATATATATATATATATATATATATATGAAGTCCGTAGTTCGGTACCACAAAGAAGCGTATTAACTCAATTCCATTACTATTCATAATAATGCTAATTCATATAGATGATGAAGTTACCGGTGACAGCACAGCAACTTCCTTTGCTGGTGACACCAAAATTAGTAGATAAAAAACCCCAGAGGATATAGAATCTCTACAAACAGACCTGAACAGAATCTACAATTGGTCTGAAGGCAATAATATGAAATTTAACACTAAGAAATTTAACAACTATTAAGATACCAAAAAAGGGAGGACCTAAAATCCATGGAATACTATACCCCAAATGGACAGGAAATTCAGAAAAATCAGTAAAGCAAAAGATTTAATGACCAATAACGCGAAATTTAATCCGCAAAATAATAACAACAAACAAAGCAAAAAAAAAAAAAAAACTGGACAGATATTGAGAACCTTTAAAGGAAGGGATGGGAATATAATGATTCTTCTGTTGAAAACACTGATCATACCCAAGTTGGAGTATTGCGAGCATCCCCATATAAAAAGAAGACATTAGTCAACTAGAAGAGATATTCAGATAAGCTTCACAGCCAAGATCAGTGGATGCAAAGAACTAAATTACTGGGAAAGGTTACGTGAATTAAACTTATATTCGCTGGAAATAAGAGAAGTATACCATGGAAAATACTGGAGAAACTAGTCCCTACTCTCTCTCTGAACTCGATAACTACTCAAACAACAGTAAGAAGTAGGAAAGGAAGAATATGTCGTGTTCCCAAACTAAAGACTGAAAGAAAATAGCTCTGTTATGAGAGGGCCAAGACTGTTCAACCAACTTCCCGAATGAACTAGAATGAGCCGAATGAGCCGGGAGTACCTGGCTACACGAGGTGAAAAGCACAAGAATCCAACTCTACTTGGCTAAGTCGAGAGGAAGAGCAATAAGTCTGACCTCTGTAAAATGAGGAATCATCGCAAGGAATCCCTGAAAGGTTGAAACGAAAGGTATAGTAGAGGACCGATTCTACGCGCAATTATTTTACGCGGTTCGTTTCTACGCGGGAAAAAAATTAAAACGATAAAACATTCTAAACGGTAAAATTTCAAAGCTACGCGGTTTAATTGTCCTTGGGGAAGGAAGGGCTTGATGACTTGGAGGCAGACGACATCGAGGAGCATCTTGGGAGTCACCGCAGTGTTCTGACCTCTGATGGCTGAAGCTGCCGCCGAAGCCAAGGGACATGCTGATGACGCCGTAACAACACCTTCAGCCGAGATGCCTTTGTCAGCAATGGAGAAGTTTATAAAGTTCATGAACTTTGACCTTGAAATTGTTGACAATAAGCCCAATTTCGAAAGGGCATCAGAGAGTATCTTTCACGCGAAGAAAGCCCATGAATTTTACATGAAAGGTATCGAGTCTCGATCTCGCTAAAAGAAAATGACAGCCTTCTTCAGTTCAGTTCAGTTGAATAAAAATTCGTTGTTCAAGCAACCCCTCGTCCTCATTATTTTTATTCAAATGTACATTATTTGTGCTAAAAAGGAAAGAATTCAGGTTCATTCTATTTTTTTATTATTCTATAGACAAAATTCATCGTCTTGAAACGTAACTATTTTTTTTCCATAATAATGTTAACAAAATTCTACGCGGGGTCTCCAGAAACGTTGAATCGTTCGTCTATATATATATATATATATATATATAAAGCAGAGATGGACCAAGCATCCGGTAACATCAGATAATTATATGATTTTCTGCACGAGACCTCTGTTCTGTAACTGATCTAAATTCTCTTTAGACTTTGAAGTTAAAGATATACAGTAATTTTTCAAATATATAATTTTCAGATATTAAAAATCTATTTTTAATTCGCGAACTTTGAACGTACCCGAATTTTAACATGGATTGAAATATATTGCGAACTGTACTCATGTTCGTAATTATATGTACTCTGTCCAAACAAAAGCTTCACGGGGTTCAGACAAAAGAGTTACTGCTAATTATAGTGTTTTTCTTTTTTTTTTTGAGTCTCGGGGACGTAAGGGGGGGGCCCTCACTTATGATGATAATTTAAATTTTGCGTATGAAGTATTTTTACATAAAGTTGAAACTCAACGAATACCCAATACCAATACTGGGTATAGCTGCGTTTTGTAATTATATATGTACGCAAATTGTATTTACAACTGTACCTCTTTCAAAGTGAATTGTTTTCATACCCTAGATTGAATGTGAAATTTGTGTAGAGTTTGTTTAGTGTACAGAATATATACGGACATAGATGTACATCTTATAAAATTAGCTCGTAGTTCACATGGAAAGGACCCCTAAAATCATATATAAACTTCTAATATATTCGTAACTCAGAAAATATAAAATGACAAAAATATACAGGATATATATATATTTTAACTGCAAACAACACAGTATAATTAATGTAAGAACGACGCTTGTGTAGAAGAGCATTCCGCACAAGATGAGGAGGGAGAACGAACAAATGAAAAAAAAATTATATATATATATATATATATATATATATATATATACGCACAGTGTCTCCTGTCACCATTAATTAATTAAAAAAAATTAAAACATGATTTAAACTGAAAATAAATTATATTATGTATTTTTTAATATAACTTCTTTGTAATTATTATGAATAAAATTATGTCCATTTAGTCTATAAATATTCTTAATACAAGTTAATAATTATTATTAATAATTTCAACACGCGAAGCTTTTTTTCTTTAACGCGATTTAATTCATTAAAGTTGCAAATTGGAAAGGGATGATTTTAGATAATTAACATATTGAGTACCTGAATATTTCAAACTTATTATTAGGCATCCATTTTGGAGAAACTGAACTAATATATATATATATATTATATATATATATATATATATATATATATATATATACGTCGTAACCTTGAAGCAGTTCCGTGCGTTAGTCTATCTTTACACGAAGGTCAAGCTGGTGGTCCCCGCCTCTAGGCATGGCTTGGTAGAGGAGCAAGTTGCTCTCTTGCGCCCTCTACCGCACATAGCCAGGTACACCGAGCTCATCTGGTATCATCCTGAGCCAGGCATCTAGTCTTCTTTTGAAGACTTCAACTTTGACCCCTGTCACGTTTCTGAGGTCCTTTGGAAGCTGGTTAAAAAGTCTTGGCCCCTGACAACCAAGCTGTTTTTCTTCAGTGTTGAGGAGGTCCCTTGTCGGGCCTTTAATTTGGGAACACTACACATTCTGCCTTTCCTACTTTCCAGTGTTGTTTGAATGGTAATTGGGTTTAGTTTGAGGTTTGGTACCAGTTTTTCGATCATTTTCCATGCATATACGAGGGGCGGTCAGAAAATGAATGATGTTATAGTGCTCTATAAGGTGTGATAGCATGATCTTCCTAATCGGAATCCGTGCTGATTTTTGTTGAGTCTTTCCAGTGTCCCCAAGAAGTCATAGATTTTCTCGCTAACTATTATTTCAAATACTTTGGTGAGGTGGGACTTCAATGACACTGGTCTATAGTTCTTTGCTTGAGCTCTATCCTCTCCTTTATATATAGAGACAATGTATGCTCGTTTCAAGATGTTCGGTATTTCTCCAGTGTCTAGGGATCTTCTCCATATTCAGTATAAGGGTGCAGCTATTTCATTTTTACAGTTTTTAATCAATAGTGCGTTCCATTTGTCCGGACCTGCACCTGAATGTGATTTAATTTGTCATATAGCTCTCGCTACATCTTCTGGAATAAAATCAAAATCTGTTATACAATCTCCTTGCAATTTCTCTTCAAAGAATGTATCTATGTCAGGTATCGCTTTGTCACTTTTTGGGGTACTGAAGATTGATTCATACTGAGCTCTCAAACAGGGGCGTACACAGCATTTCTTAAAAGGAGGGGACACACACACACACACCACACACACACAACACTATATATATATTGTGTGTGTGTGTGTGTGTGTGTGTGTGTGTGTGTGTGTGTGTGTGTGAGCTCAAAATTTATGATGATTGATTTGGAATCAAAATGAATTGCATCTTGGAAGGCTTCAGTTGTATTTTATTTCCAATTTATGGGCAAAGAATTAAATTTGCACAAATTAATCGTACGTATAAAGACATATATAAACGTTCCTAAGCCAGCCAAAATAGTAGAATCATAATTATTAAAATAACTGAAATTCCATATGACATCAAGATTTTTTTTGTGGTGAATGTTGCAAAGTTATCGATTTTTGAAACTTTCTTTTTCAAATATCTTTAATGAGATTAGTAATAATTTTTACAATGAGGGGTCTGTGCCCCCCTTTATCTACGCCACTGCTTTCAATGTTTCGATATTTCTTTTAAATCGTCAGTTAGTTCATTATTTCCTTTCCTTAATGGCCCGATAGTGGTGCGCGTTTTTGTTTTTCTTTTCGCATAGCTATAGAAGTATTTTTGATTAGCCTTTATTACCTCGAACGCCTTTTCCTCTTCCCTCTCTGTATGGCCCTGAATCGGGGCTTGTATGGCTCTATCGATACGATACCCTCCAGTTTTTCTTGCACTGCTTTCCTGGTATTGTTACCTGTGCAATTAACTAACTTCTCCACTACGCTCTTTCTTTTGCGGAAAATTGTTCGCTTTTGCCTCTCGAACCAGTTCCTCTTTCCTTTTGGCTGTGCTTTCGGAGCATATTTTTCTAAAATTTACAGTATCTTTTCTTCTAAGATTGTTCGCATTTCTTCAGTTCTTTTATACTCGAAAACCGTTTTCCACTCTATTTGAGCAATGTGTGATCTGATTGCTTACCAATTTATAGTCTTGGAGTTTAAGTTAACAATTCCAAATTTCCTTCTTTCTTCAGCATGGGTATTATCTTTTAATGTTTTTGCCATATTTGTTGATATCTGGATTATATTGTGGTCTGAGATAATAGTTGGGGTTATTTTTATATCAACAATCAAATTCATAATAAATGCAAAACTTCACTTTTACGTGGAGGTCGAAATGAGACAATAAAACCCGTCTATTAGTGTGGATTTATTGTCACAATCAAGTTCATGTTATTTATGAATACCAGATATAGGCAGTTATTTTTTGTGGTGTTTTCTGTTATCTCTTGTGTCAAAAAAACTCGTTTGTTAGGGCCATCAATATTTTTGCTTGCTCCTGGTCTTATCTTGTGTCCTCCCCCGCCTTGTCCTGGTGTGTGTGTGTGTGTGTGTGTGTGTATATATATATATATATTATAATATATATATATATATATATATATATATATATATATATATATATATATATATTTCTACCCACCTTCTTGTATTTTATAAATGGGAAATTAAAATTTCTGCAGTGTATTATATCAGGGGTTGGAGAGTTTACGGACTTTACTGGGTTTCTGATATTATTAATGACATCCGACAATTTTTCATTTGGAGTGTTTGAAGATCTACAAAAGACTATCAGTATTGCATTTAGTTTCGCTATTTTCACTACTAGGAGTTCCAGGAAAATGTTTGATTTACTCATTACTCATATGTCATATGACTCTCATGTACATAAATGACACAGCCACCTTTACGTCTCGCTGTTCTATCCACTCTTAGTAGGTTGAAACCATTGATATGCAACTCTTTCTTAGCAATACAGTATTCGCAGTTTTAGCATTTTCTTGGCAATCTTTAAGATGCGTTTCTGTGAGGCATGCAATGTCCGCCCTTGTTTCGTCCATAAATGCTTTCGGGTACGAAATTTTGTTTAGTAAGTTGTTTGGTTTTATTCCTTGAATATTAGCCAGGACAGTATTTATGTTCTTTTTTTGCGTTGCTCCTTGTGCATCTCCAGCTCGTTTTCCTTCGGTATCGCGTGTTTAATAACCTTGTGGTCCTCTGAGAGAGATTTGTTTCCGCCTACCTGTTCTGGCAGCTTCTTGACAGGAAGCGATCCGACTCAGGGGTTCCCAGCTGTGTCAACTGCATGCGCTGTATGAGACTTAGCAGCCGTATTGTTTTTGCGATGTTCATAAAATTTTATTCGCTATTTGTGTACATATTTTTTTTCACATTTTTCCTGTTGTCCTTTGTCCTTTGACTTTGTCGGGAGATGATGGTAGTAGCAGTTTTACCCGTATTGGCAGGTTCTAGGTGTCGCGTAAGTCTTGCAAATTTCCGTATGGTAGAATCTGCTGTTGTCATCGAATTTACAGTGACCATTATTGTTGAAGAACTTACAGAAAGAAGGGAGGACAATGTATTGTCCTCCCTTGTATCTGCAATTTCCTTTCATATAATATTTGCATATAATTTCTTCCCCATTTTTACTCGGGGCCTTTGTTTTTGACGGTTTCAGTCTACTTTTTCGATTTCCTACTTGTTTTTGCCTATTAGTGCTAATGACTTTTGTTTGAACGCTGTATAGGTTTAATTGATTTGTTTTTATTTACTTTATTTTGATATACGCCGCAATTTCTGGTCGATGTCGGTTCCTGTTTGGTGTTACTGGTTGGGCCGCTGCATTTGGGAGTATTGGGGTTGCGGCCCGTGATACCACTGTTGTTGTTGTATTATTGGTGGGTGATATAAGATATGGTGGGTGATATGATAAGACAAAAAAAAAGCAGACTAACAATTAGCAATGATTAAAATTGCATGCAAATTCTTTTCAGTTATTATTGAGAGAGCATTGACTTTCTGTTGGTGTTTTACACGCACACGCACACACACACACACACACACACACACACACACTATATATATATATATATATATATATATATATATATATATATATGTGTGTGTGTTGTGTGTGTGTGTGTCAACCAAACAATGTTGTACCTCATGTAAATTTAATCAGTCGTATCTTGCAAAAAGGAGTCACCAGTGTTCTTTTTTACTTTGTAAATAAATATGATTTTCTGAGCATACTATTCCCCAAATTTCCCCTAATCCTTCTATATATATATATATAAGTTTATGAAGGACAAAAATGTTCTTAATTCAGAAGGTTAAAGCATGGTTTGTTTCCTTATTTAGCTCATACAATACATGAGAAATTTAAAATTTTTACATTTAAAATTTAAATTCTAAGTTACAATCCTTGGGAGTGAGAGATGGGATAAATTCTTCATATTTTCATTTCACTTGTGTGTGTGGTGTGTGTGTGTGTGTGTGTGTGTGTGTGTGTGTGCGCAGGGCCGCCGAGAGGGCGGGGAAGCCGGGTTAAATCTCCGAGGCCCGGACCTCTAGGAAGCCCGGAAAGAGGGGGGCTAAAATCTAAAAATATTAATAAAGCAATTGATTAAATAACAGAGAAAAATATAATTAATGAACATACATTTTATAGAGATTATCATAGTCAAACTGAAACAATAAAATATTATCTGCGGTCCACCAATGCCCAAGACCGACTGACAGATCTGGGAACCATTGTAATTGAAAGCCAGTTAGCCCGTACTTTAAATTTCATCAGAATCATTTACCACTTTGCTAGAGAGAACGCAAAGAAAGTACACTTCTAATTATGAAAATCTTGCAGTAAACAATTGTCTTGCCTGCGTGGACTGGTACTGTATTTGTAATAGAATTAATATAATTGATTCGAAAAATAAATTGGTCATTTTCTTCTGAGTTGTTTATTCATACTGTATGTTTTGAATAGTGACTCGGACATATAATCAGTTTGCTTGTTATGTTCACAAAAAACATTCATAATAAAATACTGAGTAAACAGGGGGGGCCCATATACCAATCCTTCCCCTTGGCCCGGGGCAACTCTCGGCGGCCCTGTGTGTGCGTGTGAGGGGGGCAGTGAGGGGGGGGGCAGTGAGAAGGACTGTGTAAAGGGGATTGTTTAGGAAAACCAATGTATTTGGTGGACAATCCTAAAAAATTAAAAAAAAATAAAGTGGCAGAAGAATATTTCTTTACTAATGACAACTAATGTGGCCTATTACGCTAACTTCTGGTTTTCTTTATTAACAGCGCTATTGGTAGTCGAACTCCCGATCTCAGCAGTGAAACGATGTGACCCGTTGAGTTATTGGAGCTGGCGGGTTTATATAAAAAGGTCGCTGTACTGACGAGACTGCCACACGTAGCTCATCACCAAAAGACGAAACTTGACTCGATATTCCATATCTGTAATATCTGTAGGAAAAAATAACTATAATTTTCTCCGCATTTCTTTAGCTTCAATCTCCGACGCTTTGTATATAATTATGAGGTCTTGCGCATCATTCATCAGAAGCAAAATACATCTCAACATACTCGTACGTCTTAAGTTTGTATTTCTTCCTCAAAGTTATGCAGATTCACTTCTTCTACGTCGATTCACACGTAAATGCTTACAGTCCCAAACTTGCTCTGCACGTAGAATGGAACAAAACATTCAGAACCTTTATTATTTCAAACCTTTCGTGTATGTTGTCTTGCATGTTGTTTGCATAATGATTAGTTTTTATGTTTTTTCTATTTGTATTTCTCTCGTTGGAGAATACTGTAAAATAATTTTGTTGTTACTATTTTTAAGCTAAGTAATCAGTACCGACTCGTTACATGCATAAAATAATAAACATTATTTCTTAATCAACCAAATAATGTTTGTAACACTGTTTTGGATTAAGGTCATGTAACGGAGGGGACTGATAGCTATACGCGAGATCCAAACCACGGGTAGCAAGATCATTTGAATATAGAGAACGGTCATCCGTCCAACTAATGAACAAACCCAAAGTCGTCTAATGTTGCTGCGTGATCTAAAGTTGAAGCGGTGTTGTAGGCCTATTATTAGTAGATCATATAGTATTTAATAACACAAATTAACTAGTTGTGAAATGTTACCGACCTGTCTCCAATTATGGATTGCGTAAAAGAATAAATACAAAATAATATCAAGTATTCTTAAGTCATTTTTTAGCAAAATAGTTTAACTTCTTTACAAGCTCTCTAGAACTGTTATTTTAGGTTCAGTATTCCGTTGTACGCGAGAATTCTTTCCTAAAGTATAATGATGATAATAACAGTGATAATTATGATAATGATAATGCTGAAGGTTATCGGCAGGAGACAAATATCATAAAAAATTACAATATTCATTAAGCTAATAATTAATTAAACAATAAATAATTTATTGTTTAATTAATAATTATTAAACAATAAATTAAAGAAATGATTATGATAAATAATTAATAACGATAATAGACGTAATAAAACGAGTAATAATTATAAAAATAATAATAATAACAACCCAAAGCTAATACTAAAAAATAGAGAGAGCACATGTAATAGAAAAGTCAGTGCAGGTGTTAAGTTGAGCGATAGACAAACACTTTCACACCAAGAAGTCCACTGTCTAGAAGATATAAAGCAGGACTAATGAATAGCTTGGACAATTGGATTATCTGAGTTTTGACTTCTTCGCATTAGACTGCATTGAGCACGTATTGTTGTTACCTTAGGGAGACTCGAAACGTTGCGGTTAGCGAACATTTGAGAGGCTGAGCATTTTGGAGGTAACTTATGCATACAAAAGTCTAAAAGAGCTGTTGTAAAGAAAATTGCGGGTTCTGCAGGAACCATTTTTTATAATTAATTCAGAGTTGCTGCTCATAAATATTAGTGCAGAAAGTGTATTATTGAAGTACATGCCTAAAATTATTAATTAATTAATTCTATAACTATATATTGTATTAAGTAATAAAATTAATATTAATAAGATATATTATATTATAATAAATTGATTAATGTTATGAAATTACATGCGTTTTAGTTACTAGCCTATCATTACCATCAATGTACTACAGCTGTGCAATGTAATCAGCAATAATAACAAATACTAAACGAGGAATATCCATTTTAATATGTTTAAATGTTTGGTGGAACATAGCATAGGCGGATCCAGATGGGGGGGGCGTTCCAAGGGGCATAATTGAAGCAACGGGGCTTAATTTGGAGGCCTCATACATCCTGGTTGAACGAAATTAGGTAAAACGTTTGAATGCTTGTGTCCACGTTGCTTCAATTAAGCCCCTTGGCCACTCCCCCCCCCCTCTCTGGATCCGCTTATGGATCAAAGGTAAATAGTAATTTATATAACGTTATAGGTAAGTGTTATTACAAAATTATTACTCTGTAAACTGTTAATATCTTACCCCAAAAATTATATTAATATTGAAAATATTTCGTACTTATCAATTCTAAGGTATGTTATTATTTTTCTTAGCTTATTGAAACAATCAAGTCCAGGAGATAAAGAAGGTCTACTTAAGAACACACACACACACACGCACACACACAATTTAGTGTTTTTGCGTGTGTCTGTACGGGCGCGACTATGCAAGTGAATGGGTACAAATGGGTATCTGTCATTTTCTTTCTCAAAATTTTAAGTAACTTGTTTTAAATAACCTTCCTATCCTTATCTAGAGCATCTACGCGTAAACATTGAATAACAGACGATCAAGGAAACTTGTTGTACAATCGTTATAGATGAATAGTTCTTAATAACTTAATCATAACAGACATTATGCTATAAGAGATTAATTAAAAGATAAGACAATGAACAATTTCTGTAAGCGCTTGGTATGCGGGTAAATAAAACACTTATATTTCTTTTTACTTTTTAATTATCTAAAACGAACGCTGTTTAACGTTTAGTATACTGAGGCTATAATAATATTACTGAAAACATAAATGTAGTTTCGGAAAAAAGTTCGCCGACAAATATAAAATAAAAACCATGAGAAATTACTAATTAGTAATATTATCTTCTTTTCTGAATGTTTTATTCTTTTTTGGGCAGTAAAATTTTTTTTATGGTTTTTAGAAATTTTATTTTTGTAGGCGAACTTTTTTCTGACACGTTTTTTTTTCCGATCCTATTGGGAATCCGTACTAAATTCCGACACTCAAACTCCTGGTAAACACTTTAGAGATTAGGTTAGGTTAGGTTATACTACAGAAATTACAAGTGTTACAGGTTCACAAAGACTCGAAAATTCACTCTACGTTAGTCAGAGAGAGAGAGAGAGAGAGAGAGAGAGAGAAGAGAGAGAGAGAGAGAGAGAGAGAGAATAAGGATAATTTTCACACAGAAATTGTAGCTCTAGAACAGTATAGGACAGACAAGGCTTCTTTTTTTTTTTTTTTTTGCCATTTGGATTAGGTCTGTTAATTAGGTTAAGTTTGTATCTGAAAACTTTTGAGGTTTTTCATGATTTTCAGTGTTGGGATTTCTGACGGGATCCATCTTATTTTTAGTAGTGGTGCACCGATTAATCGGTATCGGCACCTGGCATGCCGATTAATCGGCCATGCCAGGTATTTTCCTATTATCGGCATGGACGATTAATCGGCATGCCAAGTGCCGATACCGATTAATCGGTGCACCACTAATTTTTAGTGAAACTGGGGACTACGCCAAAAAAAAAAAAAAAAAAAAATGTAAAACACATTTGGCAGACGTTAGAAAGTTGTATTCATGAACGAATCGAAGCAAATTTTTAAGATGTAAACTGATCCTAATTTTGGGAGAAAAATAGAACAGAAATAATTGTTTGCAGTTAATTAATGCCGGAAGTTATGAAATATTTTTCGACAATCATACGCGCCTGGAAACAAATTAGCGATATACAGTATTTGTACAGAACTAAACAACTAACCCTTTTCCTGTGGTATCTATATACCGTACAACATTTATAATGGGGGTTGTGGAGGAAAAATTTTAAGATTATTACATTAATTGCATGTTAAGTCCTTTGAAGAGTTAATGACAGGAAAATCACGTTGCATGGCGCGTTTAGTTTTCTGCATTTCCTCAACATTATGGTCATAGTGAGAAATCATGGAATTTTAATAACCAAATTATATTAATCCAAGAAAGTTTTATGATCCCTGACTTATAATTAATCGCAAACACAAACGAGTCTTAAATATACATATTCTCCATTTTAACTAATTTGTTTTGTCAAGGGGAGAAAAACAACGCTTGGTTAAAACAGTCTAATACTAGTCTAAATAGACGTAAACCTATCCAAATAGTTACTCTAACTATACATTGTAAAAACGGTGTTTAGAGTATAAACATTAATGTGAATCCACATTTTTCACACCGTCAAAATTTTAAGCACGTGTTTAGAGTCTAAATACTCGTGATTAACTTTTCATTGTTGGCTTTTAGGAGAATGAGCCTTCTAATACACGCGTGCATGGGTTTCATTCTCAAACCCAAACACAAGGCAAACAATCTCAAAACAGTTTTTACAGTATATTCTGTTTGCACTAACCATTTAATTTGTTATCAGAAACGTAAAAGTGGTTAATGCTTCGCTGGCAATTACCAAATAGCTTATTTGATTAGTATAATGAGATGTTTTCCTTCTTAAAGAATATTTGAAGAGGATAACGTAAACTATAAAAAATAAATTTTAAGAATTTTTGGAATGATATAAAATAACTGTAAAATGAATTCAGCAAAATATATGATCGTTATTTAAGGGAACATTACAGTATCATTGCATGAGAAACGGGATCACGTTTATACTGCTTTTTAAAGCCATATTTTTCAATTTCATTTTACGGAGCATATTTTTCTTTGTCGTACTCTGTTTCATGAATTGACTCAGGCATAATTTTGTAATTTCACATAAAGTATTTGTAATTACATATAATTATTATAATTCTTGGATGTGAATAGTTAGTGAATATTACACATTTAATGTGTAAAGATATATATTTAGCGCTAACAGTACCAATCAAAATTGATATAATTGAGAAATTATCTTTACATCCGGTAAAAGATTTTATACACATGAAGAAACATTGATCGCCGTTGCTTTGTTCATGAAGCAAAAAGAAACGATATATATATATTATATATATATATATATGATGAATAAAACCACGAAGGAAAGGAAACACAGAATAGTGCTCAAGCGCTTTCGTCTAATGACATCCTCAATTTATTATTTTTTTTTAATTAACTATAACATTGGTTGGAAACAATTCATTTGATCTTGTGTTGGATTCGAGCAAAGTGCTAAAACATCGGTAGTTTTTTCCTTACAAATTTGTATGCTCCTCCCACAATCCTTTAATGTTTAATTTTTATTTTTATTTCTCCGTTTATTGTATATATATATATTTTTTTTCTGTAATCTATATATAAGCTGTAACTCTTTATGTACTTCAGTGTTCCTGAGGATGTCATTAGACGAAAGCGCTTGAGCACCATTCTGTGTTTCCTTTCTTTCGTGGTTTTATTCATCGTAAATAGTTTTCCCGTGTTACTTTCGTGAAATAATTTTCATATATATATATATATATCAGAGGCGGAACCAGACTTTACTTTCGTGGGGGGGGGGTGAGGGGGTCGAACATGTTTATATAACAAGTTTAATATTTAATAAAAGAGCTAATAATTTCCTTCCTAACCATGAAAAATAATTACATATGTCCTTATTTAATGCAGGTTTACTGTATTCGGAAGGCTCGTTTGTTTTGTTTGTTTGTGCGGTGATCCAACATTTTTCTCACTGAAATCATACGCAAAGTGTAGAAAAGCAATACGGAGCATTACATTTATTAGCAATACGGAGCATTACATTTATTAGCAATACATTAATTAGAAGTTAACCATTTATAATAGAAAGGGAAATAATAGCATCGTGAAAACCGATCAATAATGTTGTTTACGTTAATGTTAAGATTTTGATGGATACGCATAAGGGCCAAACCATCCACTCGCTCTTCCACCAAATTTATGTATCATACTTAATACATATACCAGTAAATTACCGATCGTATATCTATAGAATTTTATAAGGGCTTACCGTAAAAGCACCTTGATATTGGGATAAAACTCAGAACTGAACGCCACGCCCGCTTCTAACGCCGTCTCAGGTAAGCTTTCCGCATTTGACCACATAAGTTTCCAGGGAAATTCAGCCTGCAGTTGAGTTTCAGTCAGGAATGGAAGTAAATCCTCATAGACGCCAATGGCTGGAACCAGATCGCTGTAGCTGCGTTGACCTAAGAGATACACGAAATGTATTTTTAAAGTATTATCACTAAATATGCAAATAAATTTAATTACATAACATACAATACATAAAAAACTGTGATTAAGAAGTAAATCACAAAAATATTTTTGAAAATACTTGCTTCACTACAAATATTTGTATTATTACATTTGGAACGATGCACTAGGTCTAAAATATGCCTAAAAAATGGTGTGTGTATATAATTTGCTGTGATAATATAAATTAACATCTTAATTAACAAAATTGTCTCGTCCACGTAGTTTAGGAATTTCCAGCCTGCTTCCAAGCCTATCCACCAAAGCTGAAATGAAATATGCATAGATGTAAATAAGAAAAAAATGTTAAATGTAAAAAAGAGATAACAATAATACGAGTAAAATACTTAATGTTAAAAATAAGCTTAAATTAGGCTATGAAAATGGTTAAAAACGGCAAGCGAAACATATTTATAACATTATACGGCATAGTTAATAGGCTTTAAATTATAGGATGGAATTCTCGTACTTTTATACTTATCATTTTCTAACTTCATTTATAGTAGCCATCATATAAAATACAACTAATTTACAACAAAATATATTGCTAAAAAATTATCTCATCCTCACCACTTGCCTCTTTTAATACTGTTTCTTTGAAAACTGTATCAGCCTCATTGATCCTCCTCTTCAGATCATTGACGACAAATTCCACTCGTTTTAAAGCGCCACACCAGTCTAAGTTTTTGCGTTGGAAGTAACGAGAGAGTGAGAAAGTAACTGACATAATCGTGTCAAGGATAAAAAGACATATAATAAAGGAGCTTGACTGAATGCTGAGCAAATTTGTTCTCGCTCGGGAAACCGCATGGTCAAATTCTTGAGATACGAGGCCTTCAAGATAGATGATAACTGGCTCCAACAAAGATATGAAGGCTGGTGGTTGGGTCATGACAGAAAGACTACAGTGTCTCGCAGAGTTTTACCAGTTCCGTCTTTTTATTGTCAGACGAAGCCGTCTGCCACATTTTGGGAGGCCGAGGCGCGTTTAGTGGAAGTATGGATGAAACTTCCCAAATCGGATATCACAGAGAGGCAAGTTTTCAATTCATTCATGTAACAAGCTTTGATAAGACATAAATTTAGTACATGCTCAGCACAATGTATGTAAACAGCCTTTGGGAATTTGCCCTGAATTATAGCCAGGCATCCTCCATCCTTACCACTACTCATTGCTGGGGCATCGTCGTAACCTTGTCCAACCATTTTATTGGCATCTAAATTTAAAGTTTCTATTTGTTGCCTTACGGTGGCAGTTATAACGTCAACTGATTGCTCCTCAATTGCCACAAATTTAACAAAATCTTCACAGATCATGTCGTTGGCTATGTAACGTATGGAGATACTCAATTGTTCGAGTCCGGGTGCATCAGGGGTTTCGTCGATTTGCTTCGTCGCTTCAAAGTAACCTCGCGGATTTCTTCACCACAATGGTGTATTAGTTCATTCTAAACTGTTTTACTTATATATGTTGCTGACTTTGGAGCTGATTTCAAGTGCTCATCTACGACATTATCGCCGGCTTGTACCTTGAATCTTAAAAGACGACGAAATAGATCCTCCTGTGCAACTGATGATTCTTGTAGGTAACCATCATCTCTTTTACCTCGAAATGGAAGGTTATTTTGTCTTGCAAATATGATGGTTTTGACGATAGGCTTCAGTTTATTACGGTTTTCTTGAAATGTCTTTGAAATACTAGAGTCTATTTGTGCGCTAATTTCACGATCTGGATTATTTAGATTTTTTATGAATTCTGCTGCTTTTAACACGTTAAATTTGTGGTATTCTCGGGTTCCATGCTCTGTGACATAGCCATCTCGACCGAACAAACGAACGAAATTCTGACATGGTTTTGACACCAGTGCTCCAACACTCTGGTGATCCCCTTTGCCTACTTCGGACAATTGGGAAAATGCAACGCACGGTGCACAGTATAAACCTTGATGGATATGAGAATATGCAAGCCATGTAGTTTTTCCTAAATGTTCAAACCTCATATACCTTCTCCACGGCGTTTGTCTTGCCGCAAGCTGTATGGGAATGAGTAATTTTTTTCTGGTTTTCATTTTTCAGTCAGCACAACACGCTTCTACTCAATTGCAAGAGCTCGTCCGATATATAGGCCAATGTTCTTAGAACTAAGAGAAGACATATATTCATGCTTAAGTTGTTTTTCTAAGGAGTATACTGCGGGCTCTTGGGGTGTTTTAGACGAGCAAGCCTCTTGGTCATCCTGAAGGACTGAATCTGCGTTGATCCTCGCTGGAATTACTGTAAATCTTGGTATTCGAAGATTTGTTTAAAAAATCCGTAATACATTTCATATTAATTTAGCAGCAGCAGCATTCACATTCACGGGAGAAATTTTAGCACATACTATAAAAATAATCACCTAAAACAAACGACAATGATGATGAATTCAATTATAGTAAACAGAGCTAGAGTACATACATACAAGATAGAAAATAAAGATTTTAATAGTTAAAGAAAAAAGTTGTATTTTTTTTTCAACGTGGAATGATAAAAGATTAAATTGTTATAATGTTATTGGTAGTTGTTAATAATTTAAATTTAGTTCTATTTCATCACTTCTTCTGGTTACAACATATATCACATACAAATCAGTTATTTGAAAAGGGTTAGACTCTGTCCAGCAAATAAAGCTAGCTTTACTCGAGTTTTGCTTACAATACTGAAAATGTCAGAAATTTCGGGGTCGCGTGCGCTCCCGGCGCCCCCCTTCGATCCGAATTTAACAAAAGCTTTACAAATCATGTCGTTGGCTATGTAACATATGGAGATGCTCAATTGTTCGAGTCCAGAAGCATCAGGGGTTTCGTCGACTAATACGGATCATAGGCCACTTTCCCTGACTTGCTTCAAAATAATCTCGCGGATTTCTTCACCTCACACACACACACACACACACACACACACACACACACACACACATATATATATATATAAAATGTTATAATATTTAATGTTATAATGTTTCAGACCAACAAAGACCCTAGGATCCACTCATGGCTGGTCTGCCTAACTGTGTATTGTGCATGTCCTCCGTGGTGGCGGAGGAGACCTACAATTTTACGTGGGTTCCGAACCACAAAGCCTTAATTTTACTACCTTAAACTATACCCAATCGATCAACATATGCGTCTAATCGATTTTTAAACATGTTTATAGGCGTGCTACTAAGTACTTCTACCGGCAAACTATTCCAGCTATTTATCATTCTATGCGTAAAAAGGTTTTTGGCAACTGCTGTCTCGAACCTTCTACTTGTTAACTTACACCCGTTATTTCTAGGCCTATTATATTGAGATATTTCGAAAAAGCTATCTCTATTTATGTTATCGAACCCATTCATAATTTTGAAAATCTGGATTAGATCACCCCTTAGCCTCCTAGTCTCGAGTGTAGTCAATTTTAAGTCCTTAAGCCTATCCTCGTACGACTTCGACCTAAGCGACGGAATCATCTTAGTTGCTCATCTTTGAACTCTTTCGATTTTGTCTATATCTTTGCGCATATGCGGATTCCAAAATTGGATGGCGTACTCCAAATGGGGTCTAACTAATGATTTATAACGAGGAACAATAATCTCGCGCGATTTGTACTCAAAATTCCGAGCTATAAAACCTAGCACTTTGTTCGCTTTATTGACCGCTGCTGTACTTTGTTTCGCTACTTTTAAATCACCAGTGACTATAACTCCTAAATATTTTTCTTTCTCTACACTTGCTAACTCCTTCCCTGACATACTATACGCAAAATTACCGTTACGCGAACCTATATGTAAAATTTTGCACTTATCGACGTTACATCTCATTTGCCATGTGACTGACCAATCAACGATTTTATTCAGATCTTCCTGGATTTTACCTCTATTTTCGTCATTAATCGCCCCACCACCGAACGTCATGTCATCCGCAAACTTTGAAACTGTACTGACTAGGCCGACATCTAAATCGTTAATATATATAATAAAAAGCAAGGGACCTAATACAGAACTCTGAGGAACGCCGCTCGCTACATTAGCCCAAGACGACTCGGCTCCATCAACGACCACCCTCCATTTCCTACCTCACAACCACTCTTCTATCCAATTTACTACTACACCCCTGATTCCATGATCCTTAGTTTTTTTCAATGAGGCGTTTGTGCGGTACGGTGTCAAACCCTTTTTGAAAATCTAAATGCACTACATCAACCGCCCGATGACTATCGTAAACTTCAACCACGCTTTAAAAAAATTCTGAAAGTTTAGTTAAGCAAGATTTGTTTTGCTTAAAACCGTGCTGCGTATTTCTAACCAAGTTATGCAATTCTAAGTGTTCGACTATACGACCACTAATTACACTGGTCTACAAATTTTGAAAAAGTTTGTGCTTCGGAGATAAAATGTGTTTCCTATTATGGATTTTGGGGTGCTGAAAACGAATATGACCATAAAAACAGTCGATTGGCTACAGTTTCCAAGAAAATTTAAGTTACATATTTTGCGTATATGCATACCATATATTGTAACATACCTGTATAATGCAGTCACTTATATTGATTCAACCCGTCGCTTCTTTGCTTGTCTCTTGTATTCAACTTCTGGAGCATCTCTTGTTATTGTCCAGCAGTAGTCTGCTAACAATGATGGACTCCATTTCCCCTGGTAGCTTTTCTCCATCGCTGAGATATCCTGGTGGAAACGTTCACCAAGTTCATCACTGACTACTCCGCAGTTGGCCGGAAAAAATTCCAGGTCCGAATGGAGGAAATGTATCTTTAAAAGATAAGAGTGTTACAACAGAATTCACACACAACAGAAGAATTGAGGGCATCAATTGACCAAGAAGAGTTTCTCAGATTTCAAAAGATACTCTGTCCACAGTATCGCAAAATTTTGTTCTTCGTGTCCAAAGTTAATGACCCGGGAAAACACACACACAACAGAAGAATTGAGGGCATCAATTGACCAAGAAGAGTTTCTCAGATTTCAACAGATACTCTGTCCACAGTATCGCAAAATTTTGTTCTTCGTGTCCAAAGTTAATGACCCGGGAAAACATCGCATAGAGAATGTTTTGCACTTTTGCATGTTCTACACATTCCTCATATGTGGAAAGGGTACAGTAAAAATTTCATGCTTTTTTATTTCATTTAAGAAAAAAATACAAACCCTTTAAAGTATAAGATGTTTTAAAAAATCACCCGATATATATATATATATATATTATATACACAAACTCAGAATGGTCCCCTGAGTTTAACATACATATATATATATATATATATATATATATACACACACATATATATATATATATACAGTATATATATATATATATATATATATATATATATACACACACACACACATATATAAAATGTAGCAAAATACAGAATACGATACCAATTTTAATTTTAATTATAATCCAAGTTATGCCACTCAAGTTAGGTATTCAAAACTTTCCAAAACGTTTATCAATTTATAACAGATTCTTGCTGTGTATGCTTAGATTTTTCTCCTCATTACTCATCTGAAGTGTCCCAGGAACAAGTTTATTTCTGTAGATGTATATAATACTAGAACTCTCGCTACGCCTTTCGCAGCAAAAGCCCTCCGAAACACAACCTAGGGGGGAACTCGGATGGGCAGGTATGTTACTAAAACTTTCCTTGGTTCTTCCTTAATATGTATACTAAATTTGGTGCAGATTACCCTAGTCTTTAGGCGTGTATAAACGAACATAGAACAAACAAACAGACAGACTTCATCATCATCATCATACATAAATAAACTAAAATTTAGTTCTCATTTATACTACAGCTGTCTTTGTGGTTAATTAAAGTAACCCTGATATATATATATATATATATATATATATATATATATATATATACACACACCACGTGTTTAATTGTGAAATTCATCCCATATATATATATATATATATATTAAACTCTTTGACTACGAAAGATTTTGAAAAGGAAGTGGGAATTGTGTATTGCCTTTTAATGTTGTCGTCATATTTGTTGATATCTCGATTAAATTGTGGTTTGAGATAATTGTTGGAGTTAGTTTTATATCAGCAATCAAGTTCGTGTTATTTGTGAATACCAGATCCAGGCAGTTATTTTTTCTGCTATTTTCTGTTATCTCCCGTGTCAACATAAACTCATTTGTGAGAACCATCAACATTTTTTGCTTGCTCCTGGTCTTCTCTTGTGCCCCCCTTGTCCTGTTGTGTATATATTTATATATATTCCTATCCACCTTTTGCATTTTATAAATGGGAAGTTAAAGTCTCAGCAGATCATTATATTGGGGGATGGAGGGTTTGTGGCCTTTGTTTTTTGCTCCTTATTGGGGGACAGTTTCACTCCGTTTACTTGAGTACATTCTTGTCTTTTCCTATTTGTTCTATTCGTGTTAATGTCCTTCGTTGCCCTTATACTATCTGTTGTCTTTATACTCTCTTTCGCCTGCATGGTTTCGGCCTCGTTGTGTGACGGTATTTGATTTTTTTCTACTTCGCCTTTCTTCGTTTCTTCTGTTTTCCACAGCCAAAAGGAAAGAGAGGAGCAAGCTAGAGAGGCAAAAGAGAAGACTATTTCGCAAAAAAAAGAGAGTGGAGGCGAAGTTAGGCAACTGCGGAGATAATGCCAAGAATGTAATACAAGAAAAACTGGAGGGTATCGAAGGGAAATACAAGCCCTGATTAAAGACCATACAGAGAGGGAAGAGGAAAAGGCGGTAGAAGGAATAAAGAAAAAATCCAAAATACTTCTATAGCTATGCGAAAAGAAAAACAAAAACGCGCGCCGCTGTTGGGCCCTTAAGGAAGAGAAATAATGAATTAACCGAAGATCCAAAAGAAATATCTGTAACATTGAGAGCCCAGTATGAATCAGTTTTCAGCACCCCAAAAAGTGACAAAGCGATATCTGACATAGATGCATTCTTTGAAGAGAAATTGCAAGGAGAGTATTTAACAGACTTTGATTTTATCCCAGAAGATGTAACGAGAGCTATAGGAGAAATGAAACCACATTCAGCTGCAGGTCCGGACAACTGGAACGCATTATTGATTAAAAACTGTAAAAATGAAATAGCTTCCCCTTTATACTGGATAAGGAAAAGATCCCTAGACACTGGGGAAATACCGAGCATCTTGAAAAGAGCAAACATTGTCCCTATATATAAAGGAGGGAACAGATCTGAAGCAAAGAACTATAGACCAGTGTCATTGACGTCCCACCTCACCAAAATATTTGAAAGAATAGTTAGAGAGAAAATTTATGATTTCTTGGAGACACTGGAAAGATTCAACGAAAATCAGCACGGATTCCGATCAGGTAGATCATACCTATTACAACTAATAGAACACTACAACAATATCCTAGATGCACTGGAAGGCAGTGACAACTACGATGTACACAGATTTTGCTAAAGCTTTCGATAAATATGATCACGGTATAATAGCACATAAAATGAAATATATGGGAATAACAAGCAAAGTGGGAAAATGGATCTACAACTTACTCAGAAAACGACTACAGGTGGTCAAAATTCAAGGTGTATCAGAAGTACGCAGCTCAGTACCACCTGGGGCAGTATTGGCCCCACTCCTGTTCATTATCATGCTAACAGACATAGACAGCGGAGTAAACAGCAACAGTATAGTAACATCCTTTGCAGACGATACAACGATTAGCAGAAAAATCAGCGATGTAAATGAAGTGGAGACCTTGCAGAGGGACACGAATAAAATATACAAATGGTCAAAAGACAATAACATGTCATTTAACACCAAGAAATTTCAGCTCTTGAGATATCGCAGAAATTAGGAACTTAAACAGACTGCAAATTATGCTCCAGATAGACAGGAAATTCAGAGAAGCACGAAGGGGATCGATCTGGGGTAATAATGACAGATGATACGGAATTCCAAACGCAAAATCAGATAGCGATAAATAAAGTAAAAAGAGTCGCGGGACAGGTACTAAGAACGTTCAAAAGAAGGGACAGGACAGTAATGATTCTCCTGCTAAAAACACCGATTATACCAAAACTTTAATACTTCTCAGTTTTGACGTCCCCATATAAAAAGGAAGAAACTAATAAACTAGAAGAAACGCAAAGACATTTCACAGCCAAGATTAATGGCTGCAAAGAACTCAACTACTGGGAAAGACTGCGTAAACTAAATCTGTACTCCATGGAAAGAAGAAGAGAGAGGTACACCATAATCTACATATGGAAAATGATCGAAAAACTTGTACCAAACCTACAACTAAACCCAATTACCATTCAAACAACACTGGAAAATAGGAAAGGCAGAATGTGTAGTGTTACCAAATTAAAGGCCCGAAAAGAGACCTCCTCAACACTGAAGGAAAATACTCGTAGCTTGGTTGTCAGGGGGCCAAGACTTTTCAACCAGCTTCCAAAGGACCTCAGAACCGTTACAGAGGCAAAGTTGAAGTCTTCAAGAGAAGACTAGATGCCTGGCTCAGAACGGTTCCAGATGAGCCGGGTGTACCTGGATATGTACGGTGGAGAGCGCAAGAAAGCAACTTGCTCCTCCACCAAGCCAGACCTAGAGGCCGGGCCACCAGCTTGACCTCCGTGTGAAGAGAGACCAACGCACGAAACAGCAACAAGGTTAGCAAGGTATATATATATAATTTTGTGTATATATATATATATGGGAATGAACTCAGAATGGTTCCCTGAGTTTTTTATGATACACACAGACCGTGCATGGAACAAGGAACTCTTCTGGGATAATTAAATCCACTATAGTCCGAATAAGTAATGGTAAATGACAAACACTATAGTTTTTTTTTTCATGATGTTAGCCCGACGTGGGCAACGGGTCATTCGCAAAGAGGCCCAAAAAATATAGTTTCCCTCACCAGCTATCTGCAAAGCAGATAGGATCCAGCTTTGGGACAGGATCTAGGGGTTACAGCTACACCTAGCCTACTATATCCAGACCCTCAATATAAGAAAAAGACTCGTTGCATTTACCATTACTTATTCGAACTATAGTGGACTTAATTTTCCCAGAAGAGTTCCTTGTTCCATGCACGGTCTGTGTGTATCATGAAAGAACCTCAGGGGACCATTCTGAGTTCAATCCCATCATGAAACGGACATGTTATGTGCCTTGAAAAGTGGACGCTCAATTTTGCCAGTTGAGGTTTAAGTTTTGGTTTTTGGCTAAATACAATAGTTACCCCTTTTTCTTTGATGTATTCAATCCGACGCGAATGCAACGAGTCTTTTGCTTATATTGAGGTTCTGGATATAGTAGACTAGGTGTAGCTATAACCCCTAGATCCTATCTTAAAGCTGGATCCTATCTGCTTTGCAGATAGCTGGTGAGGGAAGCTATATTTTTGGGTCCTCTTTGCGAGTGACCCGTTGCCCACGTCGGCCTAACATCATGAAAAAGAAAAAAACTATAGTGTTTATCATTTACCATTACTTATTCGGACTATAGTGAATTTAATTTTCCCAGAAGAGTTCCTTGTTCCATGCATGTTCTGTGCGTATCATATATATATATATATATATATATATATATATATATATAATATATATATATATATATTATATATGAAGAATACTTTAATTAGCCGAAGACTAACAACTAGAATTTAGACTTTAAACCACCGCAACTTCACCACTGACAATGGTAATCGTTTCCTAATGGTAAATAAATTGCTATGAACAATTAATTAATTGTGTGACTTCAAAAATTATTTCGTTGATAGGGAAACTACCTCATTATCAATAATTGTGGGAAAAAGGGGTTGTAAAATGGAGATAAGATGGCGTCAGTCGTCATTTACAGTATATTAATAAAGTTCATTGAAGAGACAGACAGTGTAATAGGACAGGAAATCCAATATAATGTGACAGAAGTTTCTTGAATAATTAAAGTGACTATTAAATCCTATATGAAATGCGTGTTTCTTCTACAGTTAACCCTTTAACGACCAGAAATCTACGAAACTGGAATAAAATAGGGTGCCAATGCCAGGCACTGAAATTATTAGGTATATAAAATTTAATTCCCCCTATCCTCTTTTATGTAATTTGTATAAACTATATTTCCTCTTTTTTCCAAATTGCTTGTTTATAGTTTACTACCGTTGTTGTCTATTTCCGACTCTGGAATCAAAATAATTCCTGTAATTGATGGGTTGAGAATATAATTTGAATTGGACTTAAAGTAGATGATTTTTAACATCGGATTTGGCAAACGACCATTGTTTGGAGGGAAAAAATCAAGAGAGTTATGTTTAAGTACAGTAAAGGCTTTAGATAGCAAAATATATGTAATTAAGAATAAAACAAGAAGATTAACGCCTTATTTTCAGTCCACACTTTAGTCAACTGAATGAAAAGATAGACAAAGAAGCCCTCATGGTTTTAATTACATCGGGATGTCTATCAACTTGTGACTCTACCATTATTTTCAGAGCCAAATCGGAAAAAAGAGCATTTTGGTAAGGTTTCGCTGTGCAAAATTTCTGGAAAACCTTTCATTCATTAAATATTGCTAATATGTTTATGGACTCGTTTAGAAATGGAGTTACGGTATCAATTCTCACTGCCAGTACTTTTCTGTGTGAAATTGAAATAAGTATCTGGTTCTTAAACTCGGTTAAGACCTTGTGAAACACAATATAACTTTAATATCTTAATATTGATATAGGGCTACATCGTGGTCAGTGTCGTAACACCGTTCGATCAGTGAAGTTAAGCTACATTAGGTCTGGGTGGCAATTGGATAGGGGACGTCCTCTGTGTCCATATTATGCAGTGATCGGATCCCACGTAAAGCCATAGCTCTCCTTAGTCATTAAGAGGTTAGGTGTGCTGTACCGGTTCCACCCACACTCAGTTGCTGTCTTTATACAGGGGTCTTGTCCGCCCCTGTGTGGCGTACGCTTCTCATGTGTGGGATGGCTTAACCCACACAGCTCTACTTGACCGGGTGGAATCAAAAGCTTTTCGTCTCATCAATTCCTCGCCTCTTACTGACTGTCTTCAATTTCTCTCTCTTCGCCGCAATGTTGCCTCACTCTCTCTTTACTATTGCTATTATAGTGGACACTGTTCTTCTGAACTCTCGAACTGCATGCCTCCTTCTTTAAGGAGAGCACACAGTACCCGACTTTCGATACATTGTCATCCCTTTTGTATCCAACTTTCTAATGCAAAGGTTAATTAGTATTTTCAATCTTTCATCTACTCAACCTGTCAAGTCTGGAACAATCTTCCTCAATCCATCTTCTCCCCTGTCTATGACCTTCAATCTTTCAAACGCAGAGTGTCCAGGCATCTCGAAAACCTTGGACTTTGATTTTGGTTCTCTTCTTCCTGTATGAGAGGGGCGTTTTTGCGGCCATTCGCCCTTGGCCCCTCCTTCCTGCATAATAAAAAATATGACTTTAGATGTCGCGAAGGAGGTTAAATATAACTTCACAATTTCAATAAAGAGAGTTTTAAATGTTATCTGAAGACTTCTTGGCCCCATCGCATGAAATCATAGAAAATCTCATTCACTTGATAATAGACAAAATGCAAATCAAAAGACTAATTTTAATTTTTTTTGTTTAATTTTTGCTATTATTTGTAGAAGAAATTATTTATTCAATTTTATGATAATAATAATATAATAATAATAATAATAATAATAATAATAATAATAATAATAATAATAATAATAATTTTTATTCAGAAAGAATACATTACATAGATATACATTACATCCATATAGGTTTACACAAGGTTGCCATTAACTCTTCTTTTTTTAGTGACAAGTAGTTTAATTACAGTATTCGTATGTGAATATGCCGTTGTGAAGTATGACAGCTTTTTAGGCAAAAATCTTTGAGATTCATTTCTATTTTTTACAAAGGAAAATAAGAAATATAAATAGAATTAATGGAAAAAAATAAAATAAAGTTGCATTTAGTTAACTCTGGAATTACGAATGAAAATTGAAATAATCTTTGAAATAATAGAACATGAAGAGGTAAACAATACGGTATGATAATAGAAATAAAAATAGAACTAATGGAAAAGAAAAATGGTAAACAATACGGTAAACAGAACATGTTGAAATACCGATCATAACTAATTTCTAATATTACAAATTAGAAATGAAGATAAGCATCTTTAAAGTTATAAAAATACAGATAAATGAGGCATATTATAATAAGTATGACGTATATAATGGTAACTTTTAACACGTAATTTATATAGCTTGTATTTGCACTCAATTTAAGATTGTAAATTTGGCATATAAAGTATAACAGGTGATTTTCAAATGTTTACTAACATTTACTAAAATTTAATAAAAGACACTTTTTGAGATATATATATACACACACACACACACAATAATTGATTTTTCTACACGATACATTTTATAACGTATCAGATTTTCGTAATAAATCCAATCCATTTTATTATCAACGTAAATTTGGATTCCGATCCATATTCGAATTTATGGTTTTACTCGGGCTCGGATCAAAACTGAATTAATTTTCGTCGGAAGTGAAACCATTTGGCGAATGAACTAGAACTGGAATCGATTCTAGTGACGGGAGAGGGCTAGGAAATGACTAGATATATATATGAAAGATGTGTAAGTCTTCATATTTCTACTTACACTATCAATGCATCGATGAATAATATATACAGGGTGGGCCGTAAGTTTCCATACATAGGAAAAATAAACATTTTTTTATGGACAACCATTTTTATTTATATAATATGCTCTACATGGTTGCCATTGTTTTGAAAACACATTTCAATACGTGTTCCCCACTGTTGATGAACACGCATTAGCACAGTTGACGTTATGCTTGTAATGGCGTTGGTGATACGTTCCTTTAGATGATTTATGTCTCGTATCTTTTCCTGATACACCATGGCCTTCAAGTGCCCCCAAAGATAGAAATCAAGGGGGGTGAGATCTGGGGATCTGGGAGGCCACTCCACAGGACCACGCCGACCAATCCAAGCATCCGGAAACTGCTGATCCAAATACCGACGCACGTGAAGACCATAATGAGGTGGAGCTCCATCTTGCTGGAAGTAAACTGGGAAGTTACCTTCCTCGTTTAGCAGGGATGGGAAAATCTCTTCTTGCAACATGTTAAGATACCTTTCGGCATTAAGATTTCCACTGACAAAAATTGGTCCAATAATTCTGTCACCTCATATCCCGGCCCACACCATCACTTTACCGGCACCTTGCCTCTTCGTCGGACTCAGCCAGTTAGGGTTAGCATTACTCCAATAACGTATGTTTTGCCGATTAACCTCTCCATTGACGTAAAAATTTGCTTCATCAGTAAACAAGATCTTACGTCAAACGCATATTCTTAGGGTATCTGAAACATGAAAACAAACGTTTAATTTTTCCTATGTATGGAAACTTACGGCCCACCCTGTATATATATAATATATATATATATATATATATATATATATATATATATATATATATATATATATACATATACACGCGTTCTTTGAAGAAGAACCACAAGGGGAAAGTATAACGGATTTCGACTTTACGACGGATGATATTACACAAGCCATAGGAAAACTAAAAACACACTCAGCGGCAGGACCGGATAAATGGAATGCCACACTGATCAAAAACTGCAAGAATGCAATCGCTGAGCCCCTATACTGGATATGGAGACGATCATTAGACACGGGAGAAATACCGGGCATCCTGAAGAGCGCCAACATAGTCCCAATATATAAAGGAGATCGATCCGAGGCCAAAAACTACAGGCCAGTGTCGCTTACATCTCATCTCACTAAAATATTTGAAAGAATAGTTAGACAGAAAATCTGACTTTTTGGAAACTCAGAAAAAATTCAATGATAACCAACACGGGTTTCGATCAGGCAGATCATGCCTATCACAACTAATGGAACACTACAACAACATTATTGATTCACTTGAAAGTAATGAAAACTATGATGTACTATACACAGACTTTGCTAAAGCGTTCGACAAGTGTGACCATGGAATCATAATACATAAACTGAAATATATGGGAATAAGAGGAAAAGTAGGGAAATGGATATATAATTTCCTTAGTGAGCGGAGGCAAGTCGTTACAGTACAAGGAGTATCTTCATCAGAATCAGAGGTCCTCAGCTCGGTACCACAAGGAACAGTATTAGCTCCACTACTCTTCATAATCATGCTAACTAACATAGATGAGGACGTTACCAGAGACAGCACAGTAACATCCTTTGCGGATGACACAAAGATCAGTAGAAAAATAAGAAACCCAGAAGACATAGGATCTCTACAAACCGACATAAACAAAATCTACAAGTGGACTGAAGACAACAATATGAAGTTTAACACCGAGAAATTTCAGCTATTATGGTACGGAAAAAGAGAAGACCTAAAGTCCAAGGAATATTATACCCCAAATGGACAGGAAATTCAGAGAAATTCCAGAGCAAAAGATTTAGGGGTTGTAATGACAGATGATGCGAAATTTGAAACACAAAATAAGATAGCAGTAAACAGAGCAAAGAGAATAACGGGTCAGATATTGAGAACCTTTAAACGAAGGGATAGGAAAACCCTGATAATACCCAAATTGGAATACTGCTCGGTCCTAACATCCCCATATAAAAAAGAAGACATTAGACAGCTGGAGGGGATCCAAAGAAGCTTCACGGCCAAGATCAATGGGTGCAAAGAACTAAATTACTGGGAAAGGTTACGAGAACTAGACCTATATTCACTGGAAAGGAGAAGAGAGAGATACACCATTATTTACACTTGGAAAATAATGGAGAAACTAGTCCCTAATCTTACCCTGAATCCCATAACTCCCCAAACAACGGTGGAAAGTAGAAGCGGTAGACTGTGTCGTATTCCCAAATTGAAGGCGAGACAGGGAACATCCTTAACCCTGAAAGAAAATAGTTTTGTAGTGAGAGGACCAAAACTGTTTAATCAGTTGCCCAAAGACCTAAGAAACACGAAGGGAGTTGCAGTGGAAATCTTCAAAAGAAGACTAGACGCCTGGCTCAGAACAATCCCCGATGAGCCGGGCGTACCTGGCTATGTGAGGTGGAGAGCGCAAGAATCCAACTCACTACTTCACCAGGCCAACTCGAGAGGAGGGGCGACAAGCTTGACCTTCGCGAAATGAGAAGTCATCGCGCGGAACCTTTGTAAGGTTGTAAGGTAAGGTATATATATATATATATATATATATATATAAATTAATTGTATTAAGCTGAGATTCAAAGCCATTTAAAATGACTGCCAGTCCCAATGGCTATGTCAAACCACTGTTCCCTAATAATAATAATAATTTAAAAAAAGGTAAAATATTTGATATTTAAAATGAAATTATGGAAAAATATGTCATTGTCATTATTAAACGTATAATGATGAATATTTTATGTTATATAGTTAATTTCTTCAGATTTATATTTAATTCAAAATTTTGGAAAAGATTGATGTAATATGACGTGATACTGAAACTTAATTCTGAAATATTAATTAATGGAAGAGTGTGTTAATTTCTATTACTGCATATATATAATATATATATATATATATATATATATATATATATATATATATCAACGATTGGATATTTCAGTTTAACTTTTGATCAGGTACCGTTTTGGGAAAAAGTTCGTCCAGAACCAAAATTTTTTAATCTAAAACATTAGTAATCATTAATAACTTCTTTGGGTGGGGTGGGGTGGAATTTTATACTATCACCAAAAAAGAGTGAAATGCCCAGAAACCCCCCAGTATATTACCAATTTGAATTTTTTTCTTTTTTTTTTTAAATTTGATATTTCTAGGCGAACTTTCTTCCGAAACTGTGCAACTCTACATACGTGGCCAATAAAGGTTATCAACAAAAGATTTGGTGTCTAAATAAAAATATAATTTCAAACAAAAGGCGCAATATTTCATAAAGGAAGGCTAACTCGTACAACAATTTTCCTTTTGCAATCCATTAGTTGTTCGGCATTATTGGGTATTATGCCCAGTGATTTTCTGCCAAAATTATGATTAATGTTCGTTGGTTCAATAAAATATTTTTTAAAATATATATTCATAATAAAAACTGCGTCAAAGATTCATATGATGCTTTAATACTCAAAAATATGAAGTTTAAAAGCATTTTAAAGTTGTTATTATGCACCAAAAATTTCTCTTTTCAGTTCAAGCATAAAATTTTTAACAGGTATCCAGCAACGTTAGATCATGTTTTTTTGCATCTTTCGCAAAATTGCCCGCTAATCTTTCATTTTGGTTTCCATTTTAGATCATTTGTATATAAGATGGAAAAGTGAATAACGTAGATCATAGAAATAAAACAAAATTGAATTACATACTGTATATGTAATCATTTCGGGGGGGTTAAATTCAATCTGCTTTACGAGCTTATATCCAAAACGTATGTTATTGGGAATTAAAGCTATATTATCTTCGGGAAAAAAAAAAATATATATATATATATATATATATATATACATTTTAACTGCAAACAACACACAGTATAATTAATGTAAAGAACGACGTTTGTGTAGAAGAACGTTCCGCACAAGATGAGGAGGGAGAACGAACAAATGAAAAATAAGGTAACCATCCGGGAATCGAACCCAGGAACTTCCGATTGCCGGTCAGATATGCTATCCACTACACCATGGGCCTCGTTCTCCCTCCTCATCTTGTGCGGAACGTTCTTCTACACAAGCGTCGTTCTTTACATTAATTATACTGTGTGTTGTTTGCAGTTAAAATGTATATATAGGTACGGCATGCGAAAGTGCCCCCTCAGGGCATTGGTTTCTGCTCGTATGTAGGAGAATTACGACTTCTGATTAATCGAGGCCCATGGTGTAGTGCAGTGATGCACAAACCCTGGCCTGCGGGCCAAATGTGTCCCCCACGGGTCTTTTCAGTGGCCCCACGGGTCTTTTCAATTCAATGAAAAAGTTAGAATATAAAAGTGACCCAATTTATGACTTAGATGGAAAGTAAGTAGGCTAATACATTTAGGTATTTTCTTCGCTTGGCCCTCACATCAAAAAAGTTTGTGCACCACTGGTGTAGTGGATAGCATATCTGACCGGCAACTGGGAGATCCCTGGTTCGATTCCTGGGTGGTTACCTCATTTTTCATTTGTTCGTTCTCCCTCCTCATCTTGTGCGGAACGTTCTTCTACACCAGCGTCGTTCTTTACATTAATATATATATACACACACACACACATATATATATATATATATATATATATATATAATATATATATAATATATATATATATATATAGGCATTTGCAATTACACTGTTGATGTTTACATATATTTTTTAGAGGTTCCATTCCTATAAGACACGATTTACATTTTGTAAAATGTAATATCAAATGTAAGTGTAAAATATACATTTACTGGCCTTGTATAGGTATAAATATAATTTCATACCTTCTAAGTACTATTTTTATTGTAATGTTAAATATCGTTATATTTCCACGTACTAAAAGATAAAATTCGTAAGATTTAATAGGCTTAGTATACACTCGTTATACAAATGTACATGACTTACTTTATAATAAGTTTTGAACACGTATAATTAAACTTTAATAAACTTTAAATATACATACTTGCTATATAAACATATACCATTTAAATTTGCGTGAGTTCACATATTATCACTTCACAGACACTATATATATATATATATATATATATATATATATATATATATACAAGATTTATTACTAAATAAATAGATATATTAACAAATTCTACTGAAAAAAGAAAAAAAAAAATTCTCAAAATTTAGACTTTATCGATCACGAAAATGTCCCA
>JAJOZX010005762.1:55000-82500 GCA_023014485.1 Bathynomus jamesi
TCGTTAGTATCCAACAGGATATGGACTCGTTGGTATGATCTGAATTAGAGTTTATTTTAAAAGAGAGAATCATTATTGGGGGGGCGGGGGGAATTACACAACAACTTTTTCGTGTTGGCAAAGGCGTTATGACGTAGTTAGGGAAATAATGAGGCTAATCCTAGATCTGGGATACCGCTCGTTACTATTGAAGAGGAGGACAGAGATATTTAAGATAACATATTTGAATTGAATTGAATCGAATAATCTTTATTATTAATAATAAAATAACTGTAATACTTTTACAATTTACAATGATATAAAGAATTGTGAAACTGGTCTATTTATTTTATTTAATTTGGTCCTTAAAGCCAAAGCCCTTTAGTTTCTTGGCTTCACTGGGCTAATCATACCATTTATTTTAATGTTTTGAAAATAAAAATTATCTTTTATGTTAATAAATTGTTTAACGTAATTTAATATTATGATTATTAGTATTATAAAGTTAAATTGTATATTTATTATTTCAGAATATGCGCGAAAACATTTTTACAAATGTGAAGGTCATAATCCGAGAGCTGGATCTTCCTTGTCAACATAACATTGATTTGACGTCTGAGCGATAACCCCAGTGAACATCATGTTTCTCTTACGAAACCGTTTTTAACGGAAATCTTATGTGAAGGTAAACCTTGAAGCGTAATACAAATATGAGTGATGATTTTTTTTTTTTAAGTCTACTGGGATAGTCTGTGATAAGAAAATGTTTTCAACGGAGTATCACGGTTTTTGTCAGTGTTATCGCTTATGCGAAACAAACTCAATTTGAAGAAACCGATGTTCAGGCGACAAAACGACGACACAGAAGGATAAATATAGATGTTTGAGGTACGATGTCTTAATGTCTTTATATGTGTAGGGGGGGGAATGTCTTCATCCTATGACCTCGATGAACTAACTAAGATAGAAGATAGTTAATAGGTAAAAAACATGTTGATATTTTAAACGATATTCTGTTACGAAGCATTTGGCTTAGAGTATATATTGTTGTTCCTGGTGGTTAACCGCTTTATTTAACATAAGATAATAACGCGATTGATACAAGTCGTGTTGTTCGGCAATGGATCGGCGATCATCGGCTGGAAATAATAATGATGGATTGGCTGCCAAATTCACCTGACCTTAACCCTATTGAAATATCTGGGATTGGATGGTTGAGGAATGGGGAAGAAGAACTTAGCAAAATGAAGAGAATCCTCTCTGACGAGTGGAAGAAGTAGGGAAAAACGTAAAGCGAACTCCAACTGCATGCGCGCGCAGATACTCGAATCGATATCTCGCCGTCTTCAGCACGTTCTTGATGGCGATAGAGGTTATATAAAATATTATAAATTGACAGTATACTGACATTGTTAATAAATCATTTTGATCACCTGAAGATCAGGGAACCCATGTATTCTTGCATTTTGCTTTACAGTACCAAATATAATAATAAATTAAATTGAATGCCCGGTTAGGTCAACTGTACGCCCTTGACGATTGGTTAGGTTAAGTCGTGATATTTTCGTTAGTTTTAACGAAGATATCATTTGTAATTGAGACTGGGGTCCCTGATCTTCAGGTGATCCAATAATTTTAGTTTCTTGACAGAACGAATGTCACTTAATAATGCTGTCGTAGTTCCCAATCGCACATCTAAAGGAACTCTTTCAATTTAATTTTTTTTTAAATCGTTTGGATTTCAGAGTAACAAAGTACAATTGTGTTAAAAATTGCGAGTTTCAAGTTTTGTTAAAATTGAACTAAACAAATGATGTTACTTCAAAATAAATTTGGTTTACATTAAACACATTTTTCTTGAAATTATATTTACTTAAGTTGAATGTTCAATTAAGGGAACCTATTTCGGGATAACTGAAAGATGATAAATAGGTATTCCATTTGGAATGTGAAGCGATTCAATCTTTACACACACACACACACACACACACACACACACACACACACACGTAGAGAAAACAACACTGTGCGCTGATGGGGGATCATATCATACAAAGGAAAGATTCCGATCGTCGTCCTTTATGGTGAAGGTTTTTTTCATATATATTTATATACAACCGAACTCAAATCTTTTTTAAGGAATTATCATATAATTTACTTGGATTGATACCGTACGAGCACAAGAGTCTATGAAGAGTTATTTATTTAATAATGCAACAATGAACTTATGGTTTTAATATTTACGTAGCTAAATATATTTTGTTGATTCAAACAAAAAGAAATGTGTTTCAACAAATTTTTTGTTTTATTTTTTATACACCAAAATTTTTGCTTCGTGCTACAAAATGATTTCTTTTATAATAATGATTATTTCCTACATCAAACAAATATTGAGGTGATTGAGCAAAATCCTCGTGTGGTTGTTTCAAACTAAAATTTGTTTAAAATAAGCAAATATTTTTATTTTGGAATTACCAAAAAACATTACCGTATTTCCCGGCGTATAACACGCACCCTAATTTTGAAGAGAAAATTATTTTGAAGAGAAAATTTAGGAAAATAAAAATTTAGGAAAAAATATACCTCCTACCTCACTTTACACGTACAATTTTAACGAGTTAATTTTAATGCAGGGTAATTTTTGGAGTATTTTTGGAGGAAAAAAAGTGCGCGTTATACGCCGGGAAATATGGTAATTTATTTCTCCGATTGTTTTCAATCAGAATTTCTTTACTTACCTACAAAGTAGGTGTATACACGTAGGTGTACACATGTATAAGTGTATACATGTAAGTGTATAAATGATTTACATAGAAACAAACATGAAAACATTTTACTTTAATAGGAATCGAACCTCTTTCCCTTGAGATTCTTCATACAACCCATGGAGAGATTTTACTTTTACGCCATCCCTCCCGAATTACGGGTACGGTTAACAAAATGGGTATTTACAGTTTTGCTTTGCTTTAGAATTATATTAAATAATTTTTTTAAAAGTGAAATTTTTATATTTGCATTTGAAAATTTCGTACAAAGAAGAAAATAAAGAAATACACTTTTTATAAACTAAAAAAAATTGATATCAACCCTTTATGGACCCATGGAATAATTGTACTTTTTTCTAATAATTCTTCTACTTTCTAATAATGTTTCTTTTTCTTTGTTTTCTTTTTGATGAATTACCTGGATGACGTACCGATAAACAAACGACGTGGCATGTTTTTTCAGCAAGACGGTCCTATCGAATGGCCACCCAGGTCACCAGATATCACTCCACTCGATTTTTTTCATCAAAAAGAAAATAAAGAAAAAAAAAAAACATTATTAGAAAGTACAAGAATTATTAGAAAAAAAATACAATTATTCCTATTGTTCCTGAATTATGGGCCACCCGGTATATATATATATATATATATATATATATATATATATATATATATATAATATATATATATATATATATATATATTTCCAAACGACAACCCATGCATATATATATATATATATATATATATATATATATATATATGCATGGGTTGTCGTTTGGAAATATAATTCATTAGTGTTTATAAAGCATTCATAATAAAATTCTACAGTAGCAAAATGAAGCCAAAATAATAATAATAATAATGATAATAATAATGATAATGATAATAATAATAATAATAATGATAATAAATGTTTTGATAAGTGATAAAAGCAAGTATTATATTTTAACCATTACTTTATTTGGTCCAAACAAAAATTGGAAAAGTTTTACTAAGAAGTTTTTCCCTCTACAAAAGATAATTCAAATCATTAAAAAAAATGCATCAATACGTAGATGAGATCTACTTATTGCAGTACTTTTATGCTCTCCTTTCATACATTTTTTTTAAGTGTCTTGACTTGAGCGCTTCAGTGATAAATGTATATAATTCAGTATTTTTTTTTCTAACTTTCCTATACCACTTCTTTCAAACTTTTTCTGTCAAGGAAGATTAGAAACTGCCACAGTGCTCAGGCTAACTATTGTATCTCATTATTATTATTCTTCTTCTTCTTTCTCTTCGCCCGTTCCCGCCTCTATGCGGGGTCGGCGTTTCTGACCAGCCTCCTCCACACAGCCCGGTCCTGGGCTTCTTCTTCCGACAAACCCTTCTCCCTCAAATCGTCCCTCACCTTCTCCATCCACCTTCGCTTCGGTCTGCCTCTCTTTCTCCTGCCATGCACCTCCATATTCATCGTTCTCTTACCCACATAATCTTCGTCCCCTCTCATCACATGTCCATACCATTTCAGTCTACTTTCTTGTATCTTCCTCGAGATTTCTCCAACCTTTGTTGTGCCCCTTATCCTTTCATTCCTTACTCTATCCAACCTTGTCACTCCGCACATCCATCTCAGCATTCTCATCTCCGTTACGTCTAGTCTTTTCTCATGATCTTTCTTTATAGCCCAAGACTCAGCCCCGTACATCATAGCCGGTCTTACCACAGTCTTATACACCTTTCCCTTAACCCTTGCGCCTATTCTTCGGTCACACAACACCCCTGAAACTTTCTTCCAATTTTCCAACCAGATTGCACTCTGTGTGTTATTTCTGTGTCCAGCTCACCGTCCTCAGCCACTGTCGATCCCAAGTACGTAAACTTACTTACTCTCTTTAACCTCGCTCCCTCTAAACTAATTTCTGAGTCTTGATTTTCGTAGAACCTCAGGTACTCCGTTTTCTTTCTGCTGATTTTCAACCCTCTGTCTTCAAAAGCCCTCCTCCATTCCTCCAATTTTCTTTCTACTACTTCTCTCCTGTTGCTGCACAGAACAATATCGTCTGCAAAGAGCATACACCAAGGGGATTGATCTTTTATCCCTGGGCCAACACATCCATAATCAAACCAAAAAGGTACGGGCTCAAAGAAGATCCCTGATGTAGACCAACCCTCACGGGGAACCATTCCGTTACACCTACACTACTCCTAACCTGGGTCCTTGCTCCTTCATACATACTTTGCACCAACCTAACGTACTTCTCCGGCACACCTTTCTCTCTCATACACCTCCAAACCTCCTGGCATGGCACTCTATCATATGCTTTCTCTAGGTCGATGAAAACCATGTGCAGTCCCTTTTGTCGCTCCCGGTGTTTCTCCATCAACTGCCTCAGTGCAAAAATCGCATCAGTTGTTCCCCTACCTGGCATAAAACCCAACTGCTCTTCCCCCACGGTTGTCTCTTCTCTTAACCTTTTCTCTATAATCCTTTCCCAAACCTTCATCGTGTGTGACATAAGCTTTATTCCCCTATAATTTCCACAATCCTGGATGTCCCCCTTCTCTTTGTAGATAGGTACGAGTGTACTATCCCCCACTCCTCCGGCATTTCTCTTGTTCATATATCTTCTGCATCAGATCCCACAATAGATCTATGCCCTCATCTCCCAAACAATTCCACGCCTCCACTGGTATCCCATCCGGTCCCAATGCCTTCCCCTTCTTCATTCCTTTCAACGCCACCTTCACCTCCTCCCTACTCACTCCTGAAGTTAACCCTTGATTTGGGACACCATCTTCAAAAATAACCCTTGGGTTTTCCTCATTTAACAGATGTTCAAAATAACTTCCATCTATCCATGATTTTATCCTGATCCTTTAAGACCACTCCCTGACCATCCTTTACCTGTTTAATTTGAGTAAAATCTTTACTCGCCTTATCCCTAGCCTTCGCTATTCTAAGGATCTTTCTCTCTCCCGCCGGTGTCTCCAACTCTTTATATACTTCATCCATCGCCTGCGCCTTGGCTCTTGCTACTCCCTTCTTCGCCTCCTTTTTCGCCTGCCTATAGCTTTCTCTATCCTCTTGTCTACCAGATGTGTCCCACTTCTTTTTAGCATCTTTCTTCCTTTTAATCACCTCCTGAACCTCTTCATTCCACCACCACGTCTCTTTATCTTCAGGGGGTCTTCTACCTGATGTTTTGCCCAGTACTTCCTCACCAACTCTCAATATCACCCGGCTGTTCTCCTCCCACCATTCTTGTACACTCTCCAACGACCTTACTTCTTCCAAAACCTTTTCTGGTCTTCTTTCTTCAGTCCCCACCACTTTATCCTAGGTGTCACCTGTTCTTGCCTTCTTTTCCTACCACTCTTAAACGACCAATCCATCACCAGGATTCTATGTTGCGCCGCCACGCTTTCCCCGTTTATGACTTTGCAGTTCTTAACTTCTTCCAGATGGGATCTCCTGCACATTAGAAAGTCTATCTGGCTTTCTCTTCCTCCGCTCCTATAGGTCACAAACTGGTTATCTTTTTTCTGGAAGAAGGTGTTGACTATCGCTAGATCAAACGCCATCGCGAAATCCACCACCCTTTCCCCTTCTTCATTTCTCTCTCCCACGCCCCAACCACACCCTCTCAATCACCTCTCTACTTCTTCCCACATGGCCATTCAGGTCTCCACCCAAGATCACTTTTTCCCCCTCTGGTATCGCACCAAGTTCTTGATCCAACTGATTCCAAAACACTTCCTTTTCTACACCTTCACAGCCAGCTTGGGGGGCATACGCACTCACGATGTTCACCGTCATCTCGTCAAGGCCCAGCTTAACACATTATTATTATTATTACTTGTTCATATATCTTCTGCATCAGATCCCACAATAGATCTATGCCCTCATCTCCCAAACAATTCCACGCCTCCACTGGTATCCCATCCGGTCCCAATGCCTTCCCCTTCTTCATTCCTTTCAACGCCACCTTCACCTCCTCCCTACTCACTCCTGAAGTTAACCCTTGATTTGGGACACCATCTTCAAAAATAACCCTTGGGTTTTCCTCATTTAACAGATGTTCAAAATAACTCTTCCATCTATCCATGATTTTATCCTGATCCTTTAAGACCACTCCCTGACCATCCTTTACCTGTTTAATTTGAGTAAAATCTTTACTCGCCTTATCCCTAGCCTTCGCTATTCTAAGGATCTTTCTCTCTCCCGCCGGTGTCTCCAACTCTTTATATACTTCATCCATCGCCTGCGCCTTGGCTCTTGCCACTCCCTTCTTCGCCTCCTTTTTCGCCTGCCTATAGCTTTCTCTATCCTCTTGTCTACCAGATGTGTCCCACTTCTTTTTAGCATCTTTCTTCCTTTTAATCACCTCCTGAACCTCTTCATTCCACCACCACGTCTCTTTATCTTCAGGGGGTCTTCTACCTGATGTTTTGCCCAGTACTTCCTCACCAACTCTCAATATCACCCGGCTGTTCTCCTCCCACCATTCTTGTACACTCTCCAACGACCTTACTTCTTCCAAAACCTTCTCCTCAAATTTCCTTTTCTGGTCTTCTTTCTTCAGTCCCCACCACTTTATCCTAGGTGTCACCTGTTCTTGCCTTCTTTTCCTACCACTCTTAAACGACCAATCCATCACCAGGATTCTATGTTGCGCCGCCACGCTTTCCCCGTTTATGACTTTGCAGTTCTTAACTTCTTCCAGATGGGATCTCCTGCACATTAGAAAGTCTATCTGGCTTTCTCTTCCTCCGCTCCTATAGGTCACAAACTGGTTATCTTTTTTCTGGAAGAAGGTGTTGACTATCGCTAGATCAAACGCCATCGCGAAATCCACCACCCTTTCCCCTTCTTCATTTCTCTCTCCCACGCCCCAACCACCATGCACCCTCTCAATCACCTCTCTACTTCTTCCCACATGGCCATTCAGGTCTCCACCCAAGATCACTTTTTCCCCCTCTGGTATCGCACCAAGTTCTTGATCCAACTGATTCCAAAACACTTCCTTTTCTACACCTTCACAGCCAGCTTGGGGGGCATACGCACTCACGATGTTCACCGTCATCTCGTCAAGGCCCAGCTTAACACATTATTATTATTACTTGTTCATATATCTTCTGCATCAGATCCCACAATAGATCTATGCCCTCATCTCCCAAACAATTCCACGCCTCCACTGGTATCCCATCCGGTCCCAATGCCTTCCCCTTCTTCATTCCTTTCAACGCCACCTTCACCTCCTCCCTACTCACTCCTGAAGTTAACCCTTGATTTGGGACACCATCTTCAAAAATAACCCTTGGGTTTCCTCATTTAACAGATGTTCGAAATAACTCTTCCATCTATCCATGATTTTATCCTGATCCTTTAAGACCACTCCCTGACCATCCTTTACCTGTTTAATTTGAGTAAAATCTTTACTCGCCTTATCCCTAGCCTTCGCTATTCTAAGGATCTTTCTCTCTCCCGCCGGTGTCTCCAATCTTTATATACTTCATCCATCGCCTGCGCCTTGGCTCTTGCTACTCCCTTCTTCGCCTCCTTTTTCGCCTGCCTATAGCTTTCTCTATCCTCTTGTCTACCAGATGTGTCCCACTTCTTTTTAGCATCTTTCTTCCTTTTAATCACCTCCTGAACCTCTTCATTCCACCACCACGTCTCTTTATCTTCAGGGGGTCTTCTACCTGATGTTTTGCCCAGTACTTCCTCACCAACTCTCAATATCACCCGGCTGTTCTCCTCCCACCATTCTTGTACACTCTCCAACGACCTTACTTCTTCCAAAACCTTCTCCTCAAATTTCCTTTTCTGGTCTTCTTTCTTCAGTCCCCACCACTTTATCCTAGGTGTCACCTGTTCTTGCCTTCTTTTCCTACCACTCTTAAACGACCAATCCATCACCAGGATTCTATGTTGCGCCGCCACGCTTTCCCCGTTTATGACTTTGCAGTTCTTAACTTCTTCCAGATGGGATCTCCTGCACATTAGAAAGTCTATCTGGCTTTCTCTTCCTCCGCTCCTATAGGTCACAAACTGGTTATCTTTTTTCTGGAAGAAGGTGTTGACTATCGCTAGATCAAACGCCATCGCGAAATCCACCACCCTTTCCCCTTCTTCATTTCTCTCTCCCACGCCCCAACCACCATGCACCCTCTCAATCACCTCTCTACTTCTTCCCACATGGCCATTCAGGTCTCCACCCAAGATCACTTTTTCCCCCTCTGGTATCGCACCAAGTTCTTGATCCAACTGATTCCAAACACTTCCTTTTCTACACCTTCACAGCCAGCTTGGGGGGCATACGCACTCACGATGTTCACCGTCATCTCGTCAAGGCCCAGCTTAACACATTATTATTATTATTACTTGTTCATATATCTTCTGCATCAGATCCCACAATAGATCTATGCCCTCATCTCCCAAACAATTCCACGCCTCCACTGGTATCCCATCCGGTCCCAATGCCTTCCCCTTCTTCATTCCTTTCAACGCCACACTTCACCTCCTCCCTACTCACTCCTGAAGTTAACCCTTGATTTGGGACACCATCTTCAAAATAACCCTTGGGTTTTCCTCATTTAACAGATGTTCGAAATAACTCTTCCATCTATCCATGATTTTATCCTGATCCTTTAAGACCACTCCCTGACCACCTGTACCGTTTAATTGAGTAAAATCTTTACTCGCCTTATCCCTAGCCTTCGCTATTCTAAGGATCTTTCTCTCTCCCGCCGGTGTCTCCAACTCTTTATATACTTCATCCATCGCCTGCGCCTTGGCTCTTGCTACTCCCTTCTTCGCCTCCTTTTTCGCCTGCCTATAGCTTTCTCTATCCTCTTGTCTACCAGATGTGTCCCACTTCTTTTTAGCATCTTTCTTCCTTTTAATCACCTCCTGAACCTCTTCATTCCACCACCACGTCTCTTTATCTTCAGGGGTCTTCTACCTGATGTTTTGCCCAGTACTTCCTCACCAACTCTCAATATCACCCGGCTGTTCTCCTCCCACCATTCTTGTACACTCTCCAACGACCTTACTTCTTCCAAAACCTTTTCTGGTCTTCTTTCTTCAGTCCCCACCACTTTATCCTAGGTGTCACCTGTTCTTGCCTTCTTTTCCTACCACTCTTAAACGACCAATCCATCACCAGGATTCTATGTTGCGCCGCCACGCTTTCCCCGTTTATGACTTTGCAGTTCTTAACTTCTTCCAGATGGGATCTCCTGCACATTAGAAAGTCTATCTGGCTTTCTCTTCCTCCGCTCCTATAGGTCACAAACTGGTTATCTTTTTTCTGGAAGAAGGTGTTGACTATCGCTAGATCAAACGCCATCGCGAAATCCACCACCCTTTCCCCTTCTTCATTTCTCTCTCCCACGCCCCAACCACCATGCACCCTCTCAATCACCTCTCTACTTCTTCCCACATGGCCATTCAGGTCTCCACCCAAGATCACTTTTCCCCCTCTGGTATCGCACCAAGTTCTTGATCCAACTGATTCCAAAACACTTCCTTTTCTACACCTTCACAGCCAGCTTGGGGGGCATACGTACTCACGATGTTCACCGTCATCTCGTCAAGGCCCAGCTTAACACTTCCTTTTCTACACCTTCACAGCCAGCTTGGGGGGCATACGCACTCACGATGTTCACCGTCATCTCGTCAAGGCCCAGCTTAACACATTATTATTATTATTACTAATATAATCGGGGGTTCCAGTCTCCGGTCTGAGCGTCTTCACTTCGTTTATAGGGAAACGGTGTTACCTTCCACCGCACTCCACCCCACCCCACTGAGCTACTGACGCTGGCTTGTCTGTTCAATATTTTATTATTTTCTGCTTTTCCTGTATGAATGTTTGCCACGTAGATTAGTGTAAACACGGAATACAATTTTTTTGTGTCTATTTCAGTGTCTATTTCTAAACTATTTTCTTTAATGAATGCATTTTTAGTGCAATAACCGCACTTCACTAAAATGGAAAGTGAAAATCTAATAAGGTGAAAATCTAATAAGTGATAATCTAATAAAGTGAAAATCTAATAAGTGAAAATTTAATAAGGCCTCGAACCCGCGTCGCATGGTTTTAGAGTGAACGCTCCTACAGACCCGACCATCCAGAATACCCACTACCTTCCAAAAATATATTGGCTTAAGTTAGCGACTCCTCCTTGAGGTTCTGGATGGTATAATGGGTAAGAGCGCTGATTCCTTATAAGCGAAGTGTCCTCACTTCGCTTATAAGGAAACGGTGTTACTCATTGAGTTACTGACACTGACATTTTAGCTATAGCTTCTACAGTATTTGTTTTGCAAATGATTAAGTAATCGTACAGACTTTCAATAAACGATATTAATAGTGGTATTCCTCAGGGCACTGTCCTGTCACCCACTCTTTTTCTTTTATTTGTCAATGATATATTAAGTCGCACTTCCTGTCCTATCCGCTCCTACACTTTAAATAAAAGTCGACGTTTCGTTAGACAACGCATTAGTTAAACATTTCGTTAGACATTTCAGCAAGTCACTTGAAATGTCTAAACTGTCTTAACTTTTTAAACAATTAAAAAGATTAATCCGAAGTGTCTAATGAAATGTATAATGAATTGTCTGACAATGAAATGCCTGATACAGGGTGTACATAAAGTCAGGATCTATTTTTGTGAAGCACTTGGAAATTATATGGAATTCAATCATAAAATGATAAAGTGGTAACATTTATTAAATAATTAAGAGTAGGATTCGACGTGACGCCCATCAGTATCCCTGCACAGCTCAAATCGTTCCGCAGCATTTCTAAACACATTCTGGAGCATTTGCGGGGTTATGTTATCTGCAGCAGTTCGTATACGTGTACGTAAGTTTTCAAGACTCGTAATCTTCGTCTGATAGACGTGCGATTTGATAAAGCCCCATGCAAAGAAATCTAAAGGGGTTAAATCTGGTGATCTCGCTGGCCAAGGTCTGTTGCTTCCGCGTCCGATCCAGCGATTTGGAAAACGTCCATTTAGATAATTCTGAACAATTTTGGCATAGTGACAAGGAGCACCATCATGTTGATAGACGACGGGGATAGGATTGTTAGTACCGTCGTCTATCAACATGATGGTGCTCCTTGTCACTATGCCAAAATTGTTCAGGATTATCTAAATGGACGTTTTCCAAATCGCTGGATCGGACGCGGAAGCAACAGACCTTGGCCAGCGAGATGACCAGATTTAACCCCTTTAGATTTCTTTGCATGGGGCTTTATCGAGTCGCACGTCTATCAGACGAAGATTACGAGTCTTGAAAACTTACGTACACGTATACGAACTGTGCATGGATACTTGACTCTGCTTTCAATATAAAATGTCCAACTTTGCTTCGCACTCGTAACTCGATACAGTTTTGCCGACATGCTAACTCTGCGAGGCTGCCAAAAGATTAATGGCTACATGGTGTAATTAATGGCTACATCATCTAAATATAGAAATCAAATAAAACACGGTTAAACAATGAACCATTCATAAGCAGGATTTGGCTTAGAACAAAGAGCTGTTGTGACGTCATCCACACATTATGACGTCACTGTTCAATCTACCCAAAGTAGCTATTAATAGAAACTGCTACCCAAAAATTTCTGTAGGTAATACTAGCTACAGAAATTGGGTAGAAAAGGCTAAAAATAGATTTGTTCCCAGTTGTTTATTTCTTTATTGTTTTATACCATACAGCTTAACATAAAATACAATACGATTAACATATGTACATCCATACTCATTTTGATTAGATCCTTGAGGTGTATATTTACCAACATATATACGACCTAATGGTTTAGATAAATCATTTGTAGATATTTTAATTAAAGTATTAGGGAATTGGGCAGTTACTTGTTCACCTAATTCACATACTGGCTTCAATCTACGATACATTCTAAACTCTTTAAAAGGTGAGAACCACTTTGTTCTTGGATGATGCATTACTTGCTCTGCACTATGAGAGGAGTCAAGATTAGGTTCAAACAAAACACAATGTGGAACAATTAAATATGGATCTGGGGTTATCCCTACATTAGGTCCCTCTAACTTTTCCCTACCACCCCTCTTACGAACTATGGAATCTTCATAATTAATCACATATCCAGACATATTAAGTTCTGGAATAGTATGAAATGATACACCTGTTACTTGATAATAATTAAATTTTAAAATAGTAGATTTAGAATCATTAGTTAAAAGATCCAAATTCAAGGTATAAAACCCATCTGCATTAACAGCAAAAGTATTTTAGATAAATAAACAAATTTCATTGAAGCTGTAAACATCTTCTCCTTTGAACGCCATTTAGGTTTCCTTCGAGGAACGTACTTCCTTTTTCGAGGAACAAACTTCCTTCTTCGATACATCTTGACCAGTAAATAATACACGTCACTCCAATACAATTCCAACGAAGAGAATGAAGTTTAAACAATTTATGGACCTATTTATAGATTCTGATTACGTCATGTTATGACACGAATCATATCCCCTTAGAATCAACATGATGGTGCTCCTTGTCACTATGCCAAAATTGTTCAGGATTATCTAAATGGACGTTTTCCAAATCGCTGGATCGGACGCGGAAGCAACAGACCTTGTGTCGCGAGATGACCAGATTTAACCCCTTTAGATTTCTTTGCATGGGGCTTTATCGAGTCGCACGTCTATCAGACGAAGATTACGAGTCTTGAAAACTTACGTACACGTATACGAACTGCTGCAGATAACATAATCCCGCAAATGCTCCAGAATGTGTTTAGAAATGCTGCGGAACGATTTGAGCTGTGCAGGGATACTGATGGGCGTCACATCGAATCCTACTCTTAATTATTTAATAAATGTTACCACTTTATCATTTTATGATTGAATTCCATATAATTTCCAAGTGCTTCACAAAAATAGATCCTGACTTTATGTACACCCTGTACATGAAAGTTTAAAAGAGTTTAAGTTAAGTATAAATTTACGTTAACATGAAAAGAATTGCTTCAGAGCATTACTCTTAAAAAGTTTTGACTTTCAATTTATATCCATTTCTTCTTGTAATTAACTCTGGATTGCTATCAAATAACGGAGCTATTAAAGAATAGGGACCCCAGCCTTCTTTAGTTAGGCTTATAAGACTAACTAACGAAAATATCACGACCTAACCTAACCAATCGTTAGGTTAACTGTACGCCCTTGACGATTGGTTAGGTTAGGTCATGATATTTTCGTTAGTTAGCCTTATAAAGCTAACTAAAAGAAGGCTGGGGCCCTATTCTTCAATAGCTCCCAAATAACTTCCTGTAATTTACATTATCAGTCACTTATTTGTATAAATACTCGGATTAGTTCTCCTTAAACTTAAACTAATACTTAAAATTGAAATCATTAAACTTTCATGCATTAGACATTTCATGTCAGACAATTTATTAGACAGTTCCTTAGACACTTCGGGTTAGTCTTTTTGGATCAACTGAAGATCAGGGCCCCAGCCTTCGTTAGTTAGCCTTATAAGGCTAACTAAGGAAAATATCACGACTTAACCTAACCAATCATTAGGTCAACTGTACGCCCTTGACGAGTGGTTAGGTTAAGTCGTGATATTTTCGTTAGTTAGCCTTATAAGGCTAATTAACGAAGGCTGGGGGCCCTGATCTTCAGGTGATCCGTCTTTTTAATTGTTTAAAAAAATGGGACAATTTAGACATTTTAATTGACTAACTGGAATGTTTAGCAAAATATTTAACTAATGTGAAATGTCTAACGCATTAGATATTTCAAAATTCACAAAATTGGGACAATGGAATGTCTAACGAAACGTCTGCTTCTATTTAAAGTAAACCGGTTAACTCTGGCACAATCTTCCTCACTCCATCTTTCCCCTTGACTATGACCTCCAATCTTTCTTTTGGTTCTCTTCTTCCTCTATAGAGGGGGCGGCGGTTTTGGCAGGCATTCACCCTTGGCCCCTCCTTCTTGCATTTAAAAAAAAAAATTAAAGAAATTCCCACACCAATTCGTGCAGAATAACTTCTATAGCTAATTGTAGTTAAACCTTGGTGAAATTTTAATCCTTTAATCCTTTAATCCTTTAACCCAGTCGGCGTTAGAGGGTTAAAAATTAAAACCTTTAACAAAAAACATAAACGCTAATTGTAATTCGCTCCGACACATTATTAAAATTAATTATTCAATATTTTTTTTTCCTTTTGGTAAGAAAGCAAAAGTCATAATTAATATTAAGTGTTATGTACAATCCAATTATTAATGTCAGTTCGACATAACTTTTTTTTTCTGAATCCTTTAAATATTATAATGACCACATTGTCCGCAAGGGTCCAAGGTGATTGGGTTATGGCTTCATAATTACAGTTTTCAATTAATCATTCAAGAAAATTCGCGTAACCAATACATAATTCAAATAAACCTTAGTAAAAAACTATTATTTTTCCATTTTGAAATCTGCATAAATATTTTTTTTGTCTTTTATATATATATATATATATTATATATATATATATATATATATATATATATATTCAGTTTTTATTTATGTCAATAAATAATTCACGATATGATCTGCCCATTGTGATGTCATACGCTTTTTTTTTTATAAACAAATAAATTAATCGATATGCTAACTGAAATTGTATACAGATGTATCTAATTTTGAGGCATCTATATTTTTAGATGGTCATCAGTGGAATGTCTGAACGTGTGAGAGCTTTAGATAATGCAAAAGGAAAAGCAACATAATTTTAAATACAATTAATTTAATAAATCTGTTATTATTTATTGACTTTTATTGTCAAATTGAAAACTATGTAAAAACCGAAGGCGTCTCTCTACTTTTTGTCAGCCCTCTGTATATTCTTTCGTAAATTTGGTTGTTTTCGAACAAACGTCTACGATCGAACTGCGGCTGCCCTTTCTGAAGCATCCCTCTTCATTTGTCGAATTTGATAAAGGAGGGGGGGGGGTTACTCTCTACTCTCATCCTGTCCTCGTAACCTGACATACGTAGATGTCTGGTGAAGGATTCGGCTTCAAAATTCCAAGTCGGTTTTTTAATGTTATTTAACTCAATATTTTGCAAATTCCTGCCGCAGCTCCTTCGGTAGGATATTAAGCAGTTTCTGGTCTCGTATATGCTAAAAACGTTCTCCATCTTTGTTCTCTTGCCTTAAGGACGATGCAAAATCTTCTCTTCCAGTGATTTTAGAATTAAAAACTGACCTTTCTAGTACTGTCTTTACATAAATTATCACGTATCGTTCATGACGCCCTTCATGTAAATGCAACTGAAGAGGTTTCAGACGGTTTCGAGGCCTTCATGTAACAACGAGCTTTGCCATTTGTTCGCGAGAACAATCATCGTGGTGTCTATTTACTTTTGTCAACCCTGTATATATATATATATATATATATATATATATATATATATGATCGAGCTCAAAATGGTCTCCTGAGATTAGCTCTGTGTTTTCCATATAATATATATACAGGGTGGGAGAAAAGTCTTTAAGGATTTTATACATACAACTATTTAGTTAACAACGTTATACAGATAAGTGTTCAAATGATGAAACAAATCAAACAAAAAGTCTAAAAGAATTTTATTCCTAGAAATATTTTGTTAAATTGTAATTTACTCTTCAAAGAGTTCTCCATCCGCTATGATACATTTGTGGATTCTCTCTGTGAAACTCTTCATTGTTCTTCTGAACATATCGACTGGGATCCTTTTCAGTTCGTCTATTCTGCGGCCAAGGGCATTTATATATTTGGATAGATTAAATCAGGAGTGTAGAGCTTGTCACGCAAATAAGCCCAAAGCCAGAAATCACATGGGGTTTAAATCAGGTGATCTGGCTGGTCACTCGATGGGACCTCGTCGCCCAAGCCATCTTCCTTCAAGGTTGGTATCCAGAATCTCACGGGCAGCTGCAGAGTAATGTGGCGGCGCTCCATCATGTTGATAAAACAAATTCCTGCCAACGCCATTAGTAAACTGGCAAAACCATGTCTCTCAATACTTGGCAATAGCGTTTTCCATCCACTGTATCTCTCGATATGTCAAAGGAAACGAGTCCTGAATAACCAATGCGCGCCCACACTGTTAGTGTAACCGTTTTAACGGGTTAACCCAATCGTATTTTGGGATTTTATTCGCCCAGTAGTGAACGTTGTGTTTGTTTCCTCTAGTCGTTAAACCGAAGACACACTCATCTGAAAATTTGATCTGGATCATTGTTCAACTTTTGTTTCATTGTCTCAGCAAACTGCAGCCGTCTATCAGAATCAACGTCGTATATGAGCTGAGAGTAAATGGGTTTGTAATCGTGGTACCCACGTGATTTCAATATTTTTGCTACTGAAAATTTGGAAATACCCAATTCCTGTGCGACTTTTCTCGTTGAAGTTGTTGGATCGACTTGAAAACTGGCCAGGACATTTTATTTGTTGTTGTCTCCTGTAGGGTTGTTGCCAGGTCTCTGGAAATTTGAGTATTATTTATAAGGAAATAAGAAACTAAGCTGGTTATGTATGTATTTTTTCTTGATCAATTAATTTTGTATAAAAAATTAGGAAGTTTATATATATATATTTAGCTACATAAACAAATAATGATGAGCTTTGTAGGTAAAATCTCCGGATTTGGAAACCATTTGATCTAGTAACCCTAGTCTCCTGTCGCCATTACTGGCCTTCCGCTTCTTGAACGATCTTTTACCAGGCTTCCTGTTTCCAAAAGTTTGAGCTTCCAGTATCGAAGAGTGGTTGCATTTGATGGTGGTTTATTATATTTTTCTTGAAATAAACGCAAACTTTCTTTACAGTTATTATAAGAAATAGCCCACGATACAAGATACACTTTTTCTTCATTGCTGTATTCCATCCTTACTGACATAGCGCTGACTGGGTCTAGGGCCTAGGGCCTTCCTGTTCTAGCCTAGGGTCATTCCTGGCCTTGTATAGTTGTATTGAACAGTATCGTATTCACCGCAGTGATATCATTGGAATTTATTAATTATTAACAAATTAGCAAAAATTATTTGTATGTATAAAAAATCCTTAAAGACTTTTCTTCCACCCTATATAGATATATATATATAGTATATACTGTATATAGATATATATACAGTGTATATATATACATATATACACAGTATATACTGTGTATATATCTATATACAGTATATATGGCTCTATCAGCTTTCACTTACCCAATGATTTATGTTTCCTTGAATATATACTCTCAAACAGAGGATGTTCACATCCCTTGTCATTCTCATTTAATTACCGTAATGACGTAAATTGTAAGTGTACAGTGAATAGATTACTGAGCCATATATTAAATTTAATTACTGTTCCTACTTTGTATGAGAACAAATTCGTGGTATTTACGTACGCCTCGTACAGTAAAGTACAAATTTGTGATAATTACTGTACAGTGAATCAGGTGTACAGCTGTCGTAAGAGCACGAGTACAGTAATAATACTAGTACGTAACGAATTATGTAACGGATTGTGACTTTTGAAAACTATGCAAAAGTTTGGGGGAAAAATGTAAACTTTGTGCTAAAATGTTACATCCTTTTGATATATATCCTAATAAAATGTAAAATATACTGTAATTTTTTAACATTTAGGTAGTATTTAATGTACGTTGCAGATAATATGTTAACATGAAATTGCGTGATATGTTAATTTATTTGTTAAAAACGCGATGGAATTTTGAATTTGCATGCATGGGCTCCCACCATGTTTATAAATTTAGTTAAATTTATTTCTTGCTGAGGTTGGCTTCGAATGGAGAAATTTTAGGATGCATTTAACGGGTTTAAGGGGAAGTAGTTCCCTGTTTCCTTTTGATGTTAAAAACGATCTCATTAGTAGATGGTGTATATGCCAACTAATTTGAAACATTAGTGAAGGCATATATATATATATATATATATATATATATATATATGAAAAGAAGGATCAACACAACGGCAAACATTTTCATTTATTTGTACATCAGACGTTTCGACAAATCTTTTGTCATCATCAGTGAGTTAAGTCTTAAAACCTTAAAACAAAATTGAAAAGTGAAAGTTACATCAATACAATATTAAGACCATTAAAATTAAAACCTTAAAGCAAAATGAAAATTGCATCAATACAAAATTAAAACATTTAAATTTCATCACTATAAAAACTAAAATTAAATTAAATTTCATCACTATAAAAACTAAAATTAAATTACCTCAATAGGTAAATACACAATGTTTACATCCACCTCCATACTTGGCAAAGTCTAAGAGACCACTAGGTGGTCAGGGGATTAGAAAGGGTATATCTGTGAAACACGGTTGGTTGTCAAAAGAGTCGTAATTTGTAGGATGAGCTATTATTATTAAGGGAGGGTTTGTTTCTATAGATGTACAAAGATTCTAAAATTCGGAGTTCTGTAAGGTTATTGGATCTAGTTAAAATTTCAAACTGAGTTTTGTGAAGGGGATGGTCGTTTTCATTACTGTGGTTTCTAATTGCGGATTGTGGAGGGCTACTGAGGGGACGGTTGGTACGGACTGACAAGCCCAAATGTTGAGAAAGGCGCACCTCCAGTTGGAGTTGAGTGCTGCCAATATACGCAGCCTTACAGCTGTCGCACGTGTATTTGTAAACAACATTGGGGCATACAGTTTTGGGGAATTCATCTTTGAACTTTAAAAAATTTGATAATTTAAGTGGGTTGACGAAGGCGAATCTAAAATTTATTTGGGGATAACTAGACTTGAGTAGTTTGGACAATTCACCTCGAATACGCAATGATAAATAACCATAAAAAGGTAATTTAATATATCTGGTTTCTTTTTGTACTGTAGTTACGGGGAGTTTAGTATCAAAAGTGTTATTTAAAATTTCTTTAATTGGTTATCGAATAGATGAGAAGGGTAGTAATTGTTAATAAAGTACTGTTTTAAAAATTTAAATTCTTCGTTTAACGAAAAGTAATCCGAACAAATACGGTAACTTCTTGTTAATAATGTTACTATAGCACTAATCTTATATTTATAAAACATACAACTTAAATAATTGGTTCCCAAGCCAGTAAAAGTTTGTTTCCGAAATAGTGAAGTATGGAACTTATTATGGGCCCGTTTAACTAAAACATCCAGGAAAGGTAAACTATTATTTGTTTCGTTTTCACACGTGTACTTAATATTACTATGTTGTTTATTAAGATAATCACGAAAAAGTTTTACGTGTGAAGGATGGTTAAATATTAAGAAAGTGTCATCCACGTATCTTCTGTAATATATATGTCCTAGTAGTTTTAAACCCATATATTACAGAAGATACGTGGATGACACTTTCTTAATATTTAACCATCCTTCACACGTAAAACTTTTTCGTGATTATCTTAATAAACAACATAGTAATATTAAGTACACGTGTGAAAACGAAACAAATAATAGTTTACCTTTCCTGGATGTTTTAGTTAAACGGGCCCATAATAAGTTCCATACTTCACTATTTCGGAAACAAACTTTTACTGGCTTGGGAACCAATTATTTAAGTTGTATGTTTTATAAATATAAGATTAGTGCTATAGTAACATTATTAACAAGAAGTTACCGTATTTGTTCGGATTACTTTTCGTTAAACGAAGAATTTAAATTTTTAAAACAGTACTTTATTAACAATTACTACCCTTCTCATCTATTCGATAACCAATTAAAGAAATTTTTAAATAACACTTTTGATACTAAACTCCCCGTAACTACAGTACAAAAAGAAACCAGATATATTAAATTACCTTTTTATGGTTATTTATCATTGCGTATTCGAGGTGAATTGTCCAAACTACTCAAGTCTAGTTATCCCCAAATAAATTTTAGATTCGCCTTCGTCAACCCACTTAAATTATCAAATTTTTTAAAGTTCAAAGATGAATTCCCCAAAACTGTATGCCCCAATGTTGTTTACAAATACACGTGCGACAGCTGTAAGGCTGCGTATATTGGCAGCACTCAACTCCAACTGGAGGTGCGCCTTTCTCAACATTTGGGCTTGTCAGTCCGTACCAACCGTCCCCTCAGTAGCCCTCCACAATCCGCAATTAGAAACCACAGTAATGAAAACGACCATCCCCTTCACAAAACTCAGTTTGAAATTTTAACTAGATCCAATAACCTTACAGAACTCCGAATTTTAGAATCTTTGTACATCTATAGAAACAAACCCTCCCTTAATAATAATAGCTCATCCTACAAATTACGACTCTTTTGACAACCAACCGTGTTTCACAGATATACCCTTTCTAATCCCCTGACCACCTAGTGGTCTCTTAGACTTTGCCAAGTATGGAGGTGGATGTAAACATTGTGTATTTACCTATTGAGGTAATTTAATTTTAGTTTTTATAGTGATGAAATTTAATTTAATTTTAGTTTTTATAGTGATGAAATTTAAATGTTTTAATTTTGTATTGATGCAATTTTCATTTTGCTTTAAGGTTTTAATTTTAATGGTCTTAATATTGTATTGATGTAACTTTCACTTTTCAATTTTGTTTTAAGGTTTTAAGACTTAACTCACTGATGATGACAAAAGATTTGTCGAAACGTCTGATGTACAAATAAATGAAAATGTTTGCCGTTGTGTTGATCCTTCTTTTCATCTGTAAGCTCCGGTTCCCTAAGGAGAAGTCAATAGCTTTGATATATATATATATATATATATATATATATATATATATATGTTAAACACAGACCGTGCATGGAACAAGGAACTCTTCTGGGAAAATTAAATCCACTATAGTCCGAATAAGTAATGGTAAATGACAAATACCATAATTTTTCTTTTTCATGATGCTAGCCCGACGTGGGCAACGGGTCTCTCGCAAAGAGGTCCCATAAATATAGCTTCCCTCACCAGCTATCTGCAAAGCAGACAGGATCCAGCTTTGGGACATGGATCTAGGGTTTAAAGCAAGCCTAGTCCCACTACATTCAGAACCTCTATATAAGTAAAAGACTCGTTGCATTCACGTCGGATTGAATAAATCAAAGAAAAAGGGGTAACTATTGTATTTTTAGCCAAAAAAACAAAACTTAAACCTCAACCGTGACATTGAGCGTCCACTTTTCAAGGCACGTAACACGTCCGTTTAATATACACAAACTCAGAATGGTCCCCTGAGCATCATGAAAAAGAAAAACTATGGTATTTGTCATTTACCATTACTTATTCGGACTATAGTGGATTTAATTTTCCCAGAAGAGTTCCTTGTTCCATGCACGGTCTGTGTTTAACATATAAGTTTCTCAGGGGACCATTCTGAGTTTGTGTATTATATATATATATATAATATATATATATATATATATATATATATATATATATAGTATTAGAGGTGAACATTCTTTGAGGTGGAGAAGTTAGTCTTGTATGGAAAAGTAAGTCTAATCATTGACCAAACAGCTATTCGCAACGTTTTCAGCGATCTCTGTTACCATCATCAGTATTGTAGAAGAAACGATTAAAGGATATTGCAATTATAAAATAAGACTTCAGATGTTATAAACGAACTTGACTAATAAGTTGCTTATTTATAAAACAAAATAAAGCTTAAATAATTGCAATAATTTCATAATAAAATTCTAATTTTGAATATCAAGTAAACAAAATTGATGGATCAAGTAAAGATAAGCACCCCGACCTTTTTTAGTTAGCTTTATAAGGCTAACTAACGAAAATATCATGACTTAACCTAACCAATCGTTAGGTCAACTGTACGCCCTTGACGATTGGTTAGGTTAGGTCGTGATATTTTCGTTAGTTAGCCTTATAAAGCTAACTAAAAAAGGTTGGGGGTGCTTATCTTTACTTGATCCAAATTGATTAGGTTTAAAACAACCAAAATAGTTGGTAAAATTTCAGAAATGAATTGGGTATAAAATATCACAAGAAAATATGAAGGGGCATAACGTGACATTAGTCAAGTACAAATTATTACAAATGAGACAGAACGGTCAAATTTTAACCCAAATCCCAAGAACGTTTGGGAGACTATAAAACACTAAGTCGTTATCAAGAAGTATAAATATAGAGTTTGCTCACCGGAAACCAACTTTCACGAGATTAGGGTTAAAATGTGACAATCTTGCATCCCTCAAGTATATAAACCTAATCTTATCCTCACTCTCAAAGTAAACCGGTCTCATGAAATCGGTTCCAACTATCATATTCTTTATATCGAATTTGAATTTTTTAAATGATTTTTACTAAGTAATAGTTTTTCCCTCGAAATTTATTGACAGTTTTATAGATAATTATCTTAATTCAAAATTGTTTGATAAACTTAAAGGAACCTTTCCTACAGTTCAAAAGAAGAGGATTTATTTTAAATTATTGTACTAAGAACAAAAGTATCGTACTAGAAAAATTTATTAAATTAATTGGTACATTTTACTCATAAAGTGACATTAAATTCTTTTTATTCTTAAGTTGGGATTATTCTTTACAATTAAAGGTAGAATTCGACGCGTTTTCTTCGTTCCTCGATCATTTATAAATACAATTGTGACGATTGTACATTGTCTTATGTTGGAATGACTACTCATCAATCACAATTTCGGATCCATGAACGTATTATAAAGGCTTGAGCAGTGGCACTAATATTAGAATTATCAAACTTTCACACCCCAAAATTCGACAGTATTCTCATAAACATAACCATCCAATCAAAGCGGATTTTTTGTCATCATTACCCCGTCAAATAAAAATAATCTTTCCCCTTTTATAGACCACAATAATTTTGAAACATAAACCGGATTTGAATGGGTACACTCCCTCCAGCAACCTTAACATTTTAAGATATTTGCAATAAAACCACACATTTAAAAAAAATAAAAAATAACTGAGCAGATCCTTTTTCACTCCATTTTGTGTTTTATTCGTGATATTTTTGTACCAGATTCATTTTTGTGATTTTTACCAGTTATTTTGATTATTTTAAACCTGATCAACTTTGCTTATTTTATATTCAAAATTTGAATTTTGTCATAAAATTATTGCAATTATTTTAGTTTTATTTTGTCTTGTAAATAAACAACTTATTCGTTAACTCTGTTTATAACAAATGAAGTATAATTTTATAATTGCGATATCCATCAGTCGTTGCTAATGAGGGCATCAGAAATGGTCGAAAGCTTTGCAAATAATATTTATTGAAAAATTGGTCCTGCTTTTCCATATATATATATATATATATATATATGCATGCGTAGTAATTCGATAAACTTGTCTGCATACAATTGTATGCAGACAATAAACATTTACAATCACTACTGGTTTCTTTCTCTTTATTGAAGATCTAAAATGCTCTGCCACATAAATTTAAACTTATCTTTGAGATGGGAGAAGTTTGAAAGAGGGGAGGTTCCTTTTTTCTATTTCGAAGTGTGATTAAAAGTTTACTCAGCAAACAGTTAGTATTTGGTTAATAAACAAGTAACAACAGTCTCGTTGTAAGCATTCTTGCCAGTTTTTATAAACTGACATCAAACGAACCTGTAAATCAATTTTACTGTTAAAGAAGTTAATTTTGTTGGTTAGTGGATGTTGTTTGGTAGATAGAGCGTTCATTCACGTAAAATATCATTGAGGGCATGACCCCCAGTGAGGTATATGACTACCCAGTTGTTTGATGCGGGGCATGCCACCATAAATGTAAAAGGAAACGCGAGAAATCCTTATTTTTTAACAGAGAAGAGGGTGGGCATGAACTTCGAGAATCACCCGCATGAGCCCGGGTAATCACAGAATAAGGGACGAACCGAAATCCAACCTCCGCGGCGGTGGTAGTCGAACCCGGTACCGTTTACGTCCCGAGCCTAATTTCTAACCACAGAGTCAAAGGAGATCTGTATGCAACATCTCAAAAATATTGGTTCATTGAAAAGTCTTCGTTATAAAATGAGTCAGAGTTTTCCAAATATTTAACAAACTCTCTCAACTATTAACTCTTTCATTATTATCATCATCATTATCATCATTATTAGTAGTAATAGTATTAATATTAGTTGTAATAATAGTAATAGTAGTAATAGTTATAATATATGATCCATATAAAGTGTTAAAAATTGTTTTGACAATTTACTCCTCAATTCATCCAGATAAGTGAAAATTTAACCCCCTCTTTCAATTCAGTTCTTCGGAAGGCCTCGAGGCCATTTGCCATCCTAATGGATAGTCCGCTTTTCTGAAGTCTTGACACCACATCAAAAAGAGTCAGTGGTCACTGAATCAATTAATAAAACGGCGTCTTTCACCTATATCCATTAAAAATTTGTAGACATTTCGTCGACATTTTGATAACTTAACCTAACCTGAATTAACCAAACTTAGTCTAATAATAATAAAAGAGGAAGAGTAGCAACTGGCATAGAGCTCAGACCACATGAATGCGACTCACTGCGCTAACTCATAGATTATTGTTAGTAATCAGGAACAAAACGGAGTCGAACCCTGAACATTAATATCTTCGCTTCTAATAGGGAAACGGTGTCACCTACTGAGCCAAAGATATGCCTGCTAATTTAACCTAAGAACATTATAAAGAACATTCTTATAAAAACGCGTGTCCTGATTTCTCCTCCATACGAAGGATGTTGTTACCGTTTATCCACGATCGCTCTAAATGAAATCGTGTCTTCGTCCATCCGTCGATTCAAGCGATCTCACAAAATGAATTCGATCAATAAATCGTCATTAATCTCGATTAGACCTAACCATTAATCAATTAGAAATAATAATAATAATAATAATAATATATATATATATATATAATATATTATATATATATATATATATATATCTATATATATATATATAATCCTCGATGCATTCAGAGTTTAAGTGGAAGTATGAAGAGGTAAACATCTTTTTACATAGAGCACCATTTCGCCCAATTTAGGGTACGAGCGTCCTGGGATATTATACCCACTATCGTCCGAATAAGTAACGGTAAATGGCAAATACTAAATTTTTTTTTCTTTTTCATGATGGAAGCCCAACGCGGGTAAAAAGAACAAAAAAAGCCATAACGAACCTCGAAGACCTTGATTTCGGCTCTCTCCTTATATAAACGGGGGGGGGGGGGAGCATTTTTGCGGGCGCTCGCCCTGGCCCCTCCTTATTATGTAAAAAAAAACCAACTAATTTATTAATATTCATATTACTTATAAATTAATTCATATAAAAAATAAAATATATAAACATACATACATACATACACACACACACACACATATATATATATATATATATATATATATATATATATATATATGATGAATAATTTTCATATATATATATACACACACACACACACACAAAATAAAATATATATATATATATACATACCCATATGCAACATTTCCTGTACCAAATTTATAACATTTAAATTTCCACTATATACTTGATGACTAGTTTTCATGTCGAATTATGACATCAATAAATCAAAATGTTTTATCTGAACGTATCATGAAGAGAGTGACCTTGCATCATTTTGTATTTTTTGTCTTTGGAAAACCAAAAAAAAAAAAAGAAAAAAGACGAATATTTATTTTCCAATTGTTTTATCCCAAAATTATTCCAACCTTCAACAAATATAATTTAGGAAGTGTCTGTGTGTCTGTCTATCTGTCTGTGTGTCTGTCTATCTGTCTGTCTGTCTGTCTGTCTGTCTATCTGTCTGTGTGTCTGTCTTTATGTTTGTCTGTCTGTCTGTTGTCTGTCTGTCTCTCTCTCTCTCTCTCTCTCTCTCTCTCTCTCTCTCTCTACAATCGACGGTTACGCGCCCTGAACTTGTTTTCGCTTGAAACTCGGAGGCTGCGCGGTCAACTGATCGAGGTTTTCAAGCTCTTACGCGGGTTCGACGATGTCGATTTTAGAAGTATGTTTAGTTTAAATGATAACCCAACTCGCAACAATGGTTGGAAGTTGGATTTGAAACGGTTTAGGACTAGTGTGTGTGGGAATTACTTTACGTATAAGATCTGTGACACATGGAACAGGTTACCTTCGGAAGTTGTGAACAGCCTCTGTGGATCAGTTCAAGAAAAGGTTAGACCAAATCTTGCACACTATTTGAGTGTGTAGAAATTTTCCGTGGCACCCGTTGCCATTGGTACCTCCTCGGTAGGGCCGCAAGGCCTTTGAGTACTTCTTTTCCTTGTAACTCCTTGTAACGCTCTCTCTCTCTCTCTCTCTCTCTCTCTCTCTCTCTCTCTCTCTGTGCATGTGTAATATGTAAGTGCATACTTGGAATCGCATATTTTAAAATGAAGCCGGATTGAAATCTTGACTTTTAGTATGAATAGTTTGCATGATTCTTTGCACTGAATTTCACTTTAGTTTAGGTTGTTGTTTTTTTGTGTGTGGAATTATGCAAATTCTAATTCGATTCTGGAGACTTTTCTTTTTTTTTCTTTTTTTTTGTTCAATCTTCGTACGAGAAATTTTATTCACTGAAATTAATTTCATATCCGTTTATCATATTTTTAAATAAAATTTCGCCGTTTGCTAACGAAGAAGACTGTCAAATTTTAAGCGAAAACAATTTTTATGTTTCGATTTTATATTGTCTTCAGTAACAACCCTCCCCCCCCCCCAAAAAAAAACCAAAAACCCCCATTTAATATCGTTCTTTTAATTGTAAAAAAAAAAAAAATACCCAGTTTCGAT
>JAJOZX010005762.1:87500-120000 GCA_023014485.1 Bathynomus jamesi
GAAGTGGGCAAGGCATCTATTCCGTCAGTCAAGCAGGCTAAGAGTATGACTGGTCTTCAATTAAATTTTGAATATAAACTTTCACCCCTAATTATTCTCTTAAACTTTGACCCCTGAAGAGAATACAACTTTTGCATGTTGATGCGTTTAAAGGATTTAGCCATTGGATAAGCTAAATATGCCGAAGACGAAAAATAAATTAAAAATTTGGTTTGGATAATATTTTGCACCCACTAATTTTACACTTATACCAAACATTATTAAGTCATACTATATATATATATATATATATATATATATATTATATATATAAAACGCTATGAAGGTAAATGAAAAAATTTTGAAGTTTTTAAAAATTATAATCAGGGTATCCATAACGTCCCTCCTACTTTAGTAAATTACGTTATCAAAATCACACACAAAAAAAACAACAACACTATTTCTCTAACAACTCTTTTAAGAACGTAAAAATAAATGCGAACAAGCGCGAGAGCTAATTTAAAAGTTCTCTCGCTATGCCTTGTAATTAAGAACGTAGCGTTATTGTACTAACGCTGATTATACCTCAGAAAAAAAGCGCGTTTGTAAATGCAAAAGGCATTCTAATACTGCTATTTAACGTTGAGACCTTATAAAAAGTGCATGATTGATAGTTCTCTCGGGATAAAGGAAATGAGTTACAAAAGACAGACTCTCTAGTAACTGATTGAGGTATGAAGGGAAGGTTGAACAAAGACTTTTTATGATGTTTTTAAGCAAAACAAAAGGAAAATTAAGGAAAAAGAACCGAGATAAACGGATACATGAAATGGAAGAGAGGAAGGAAATGTATGCGTTAACTAAAATCTGATGATGTTTCACCAAAAGAAGTAAAGAGAAAAGAGTAAAGGTGAATGAATTGAACGAGAAAGTGATGAAGAAAATGTAAAAATAGACAGACAGAGAAAGAATACACACAACACACACATCATATATATATATATATATTATATATATATATATATATACACACACATTTCAACTGCAAACAACACACAGTATAATTAACGTAAAGAACGACGTTTGTATAGAAGAACATTCCGCGCAAGATGAGGAGGGAGAACGAACAAATGAAAAAATGAGGTAACCACCCGGGAATCGAACCCGGGATCTTCCGATTGCCGGTCAGATATGATAACCACTACACCATGGGCCTCACTCGATCAGAAGTCGTAATTCTCATATATATATATATATAATATATATATATATATATATACAGGGTGGGCCGTAAGTTTCCATACATAGGAAAAATTAAACGTTTGTTTTTATGTTTCAGATACCCTAAGAATATGCGTTTGACGAAAGAGCAACGAATTGAAATCATACTGATGGCTGGGTCGGGAAGCAGTCGCATGGTTGCAATGAACTTTAACAGACAACATGGAACGAACATCACACACGACACTGTGGCAAAACTTTAACAAGTTTCAGAAAACTGGAAATGTTGCAGATCAACCGCGAAGTGGTCCAAGACGTACAGCCACCGATGAAGACACAACAGCTACGATACTTACAGCGCTTACACGGAGTCCCAGAAAAAGTACACGACGGTTGTCTGCAGAAAGTGGTGTCAGCAGATCGAGTATCAGGCGCATTTGAAAGCAAACAAATGGCATCCATACAAATTGCATATGGCACAGCATTTGAGTGAAGACGACCCGGATAGACGGATGGAATTCTGTGAATGGGCATTAACCAAAGTGAACGAGGATGCAAACTTTTCAACTAAGATCTTGTTTACTGATGAAGCAAATTTTTACGTCAATGGAGAGGTTAATCGGCAAAACATACGTTACTGGAGTAATGCTAACCCTAACTGGCTGAGTCCGACGAAGATGCAAGGTGCCGGTAAAGTGATGGTGTGGGCCGGGATATGGGGTGACAGAATTATTGGACCAATTTTTGTCAGTGGAAATCTTAATGCCGAAAGGTATCTTAACATGTTGCAAGAAGAGATTTTCCCATCCCTGCTAAACGAGGAAGGTAACTTCCCAGTTTACTTCCAGCAAGATGGAGCTCCACCTCATTATGGTCTTCACGTGCGTCGGTATTTGGATCAGCAGTTTCCGGATGCTTGGATTGGTCGGCGTGGTCCTGTGGAGTGGCCTCCCAGATCCCCAGATCTCACCCCCCTTGATTTCTATCTTTGGGGGCACTTGAAGGCCATGGTGTATCAGGAAAAGATACGAGACATAAATCATCTAAAGGAACGTATCACCAACGCCATTACAAGCATAACGTCAACTGTGCTAATGCGTGTTCATCAACAGTGGGGAACACGTATTGAAATGTGTTTTCAAAACAATGGCGACCATGTAGAGCATATTATATAAATAAAAATGGTTGTCCATAAAAAAATGTTTATTTTTCCTATGTATGGAAACTTACGGCCCACCCTATATATATATATATATATATATATATATATATATATATATATATATATATATATATATATATATATATATATATATATATATATATATATATATATATATATATATATAACCTCGCTACCTTTGTAACATGCACTCCTGCACTTTAAAATAGATAATATAGGAAAAAACGTCTGTTTATATTAAGTAGGTTTTCCTCGGGTCGCTTAAAAGGCTAGAACACGACTTGGCATAAAAGCAATGAGTTTTTATATCGTGATATGGTTAAGATTTTACCAAGGTTTATTTTAAGTTTCCTTTAGAAGTGCCGCAAATGTATCAGTATAAGTTTTCGCTTTTCCAATTGAAAATCAAGATATTTCCAAACGTGTTCAGTAGGATTCGTGTTAAGGCTTCTATATAAGTGCTTCTTTTATCTTTTTCATTGCGTGCTCGTTTTAGAGACTAATATGGTGAACAGTTCCCTCGAAATATATTATATATATATGTGTGTGTGCATTTAACTGCAAAATGCTGTTCCAACATTGGGAAAGGAGATGACTCAAGAATGGATTTTCATTCTTTTCTATGCCATTGGACTCAAATAACTGTTATAAACTGCGGGTTGCTAAAAGGATTCTCAAAATGTTTGAGTAGCCATTGTGTTTCCATTGTGCGTGACATGATCAAAATAAACCTCTGACTAGTATCATCTTAGCCAACGTTAATCTTTGTTTTATACAAAAACGGCTGTAACAAGGGGTGTACCCCCCAAAAAAATAAGTATTGAAATTGATGGAGATACGTTTTTTTTTTAGATATAAAGTGAATAAGTTTTCTTCATAGATTCAGTTCACGAAAGAAGATATTGAGAATATGTTTTAGATAGTTTGCTTATTCACATTCATTACTATGAAATCAAACAATGTTAATGATTTTTGTTCATTAATATATTCGTATGAATACGCTTCGCAGAAAAAAATTTCACTGTATTTTGCCGAACACTATATATATACACACACATATATATATATATATATATATATTATATATATATATATATATATATATATATATATATAATATATATATAATATATATATACACACACACACACACACAAGGTCTGTCAAAAAAAACTAAGCCAATTTGAAATCTCTATAAAATGCACAATTTGATAGAGATTTCAAATATGTTTTTACACTAAATAAACAAAAGGCTCATAAATAATCTGTGATAATTTTATAACTTTATTTTAAATATTTTAGGAGTTATGCGGTTATTTCTACAGATTGCGAAAATTTCAGTTTTTCTCATTATGTAATATCTTCTTTTTTCTCTTTTTTCAGAATTTGTTTAGATTTAAAAATTTTCGTGAATACCTCTAAATATGCCATTCTCGCATGAAGATAAAATAATTATAACGCATTATAGAGTTGAAAAAGGTTATAGTGCAAGGAAATTACTTTCTGAATTCGATTATAAAGGATGGACTAGATCAGGTTTAGATTACTTATTGAGAACTATCGATGAAACAGGAAGCATTGAAAGGAAGGTTGGTAGTGGGCGACCAAAATCAGTTAGAGTAGATGAAAATATTCAGAAAGTGGAACGTATCCTTAGTCAAGACTCAAGAGGATCGACCTGGTAGCCACATGACACCTGCTCAAATATCAAAAGAACTAGAAATATCAGAATCAAGCGTAAGAAGGATTATTAAATCTGATCTGCAATTTAAACCATTTAAAAGAGTGCATGGACAAAGATTGTCAGAAATAAACTGTCAGAAAAGAGTTGAGAAATCCAAACGTATTTTACGTATAATAACTGAAGATAAACTTTCCAAGACATTTTTTACGGATGAAAAACGTTTTACGATAGAGCCACCAAGAAACTCACAGAATGACCGGGTTTATTCTGATGTTGCGAAGAAAAATGAAATCCAAGATGAAAGACTGTACACAACAAGGAGTCACTTTTCTTCTAGCGTCATGGTTTCTGTTGGAGTGTCCAAGTTGGGAAAAACTTCAATATTTTTTATTGAGCCAGGAGTGAAAATTAATGCTCAATATTATTCAAATGCCCTGCTTGAGAAAATGCTTCCAGAAATGAGAAACTTGGCTAGTCAAGGTTACTTTATTTTTCAACAAGATGGTGCAACATCACATACTGCCAAAACAACCGTCGAATATTTGAAAAAGAATGTGCCTGAATTTCTGGAACCGAATAATTGGCCACCTAACAGCCCTGACCTAAACCCTGTAGACTACGGAATATGGGAGAACTTGGCAGAGAGAGTGTATAGGAACAGAATAAGGGATGTCAATCATTTGCGTGAGTTGATTATCGCAAAATGGGCAGAGCTCCCCCAAGAGCAAATAAATCGAGCAATAGACGAATTCAGACCAAGATTAAAAAAAGTGATAGAAATGCAAGGGAATCATATTGAACAGTTCTTTTAATTTTATTAAACTAAAAATTATCTACAGTATATCGTAAAAAATTTTTTTTCATGTTAAGTAGGAGAATCTCACTTTTTAGTTAATTATTAATAAAATTAACAATTCTGAAGATATCGTCATAAAAATTTAAAGGCTAATAGGTGATTACCTATACTTTATTATGTAAAACATTCAACTTAATTAGATAAATGGTTTTCTTTTAATAAAGGTTTGAATTTGGCTTAGTTTTTTTTGACAGACCCGTTATATAAAACATGGTTTATGCAAACAACACAGCTGTTCGTCCTGACAAATTAGTATTAAGTACAATGCCTATACGAATCTTTAGGCATAGATATGACTTCACCTGGCAAACAAACAAGGGTTCTTCATATTTTTACTGTTGCCACTGATATGCTGTCATGACCGACGGTCAACCTTTCGCTTATGTCTGCCGAAAATCTGCAATGATGTTGTGGACAGTCCCATTTGCAATCTCAAGATCCTTAACTATTTTCCATAATAACCGCAATATGAATTTGACCATATGTGAACAAGCGACCACGAGTATAGGTGATATATGACGAGTACCAACTGTACCAAGCATCTTTTACGATTCGCAAACATTTTCTGAAGCTTAAAGCGCTCTCTCTGTTAACGAATACCCAGACTTTTTCCATAGGTCAACTATTCCAGTAATTTTACAGGGTGTCTATATTATTCTAGCGGGTTTGGTGCATAATACCACGCGGTAAACTCTACTAGACATTTGATTATTCATTCCCTGTCCCATTTTGCAACAGCATTTCCAATGTATAATTCAATTCACATTCATTATGAATTTCGTTATACGTTTCAACTGAAACATATAATTCATTTACCTTCATTAGCAGTTTAGTTATACTTTCAAGTGAAACGTACATCCATACTCATAATGAATGTGCATGGGATTATACATATTATTAGACACGTAATACATAATCAAATGTTTAATAGGTTTTAGAGGTATATATCGTAATAATACACACACACACACACACACACACACACAGACACACACACACATATATATATACACACACACCCTGTGTATATATAATGTGATGAGAAATATACACGAAGGCGCTTGGTTAAATATTCATCATCATAAATAGTCCTTATATTATATATATATATATATATATATATATTTTCCTGTGTCATGAAGATACGGAGCGAAAGCAATTATCATTCAGTTAATGGTTAATCTCTTCACTTTGATAGGATAATTAACATTTAAACATAAATTAAAATAAAAAATTTAAAAATTATTAATTAAACGAAAACCACGTATCAATCATTCGTAAAATTGAATATTTTTTAATTTAAAAATATTTTAAATTTTCTACGAATTTAAATTTTTTTAAAAAAAATTAGGATTTAAAAAAAAATTAGAAAAATGCATTTTTCTTATTTTATGGATGGAAATGATATTTCAAAATAAAGGTTGTTTTTTAATCATTCTTTTAATTTTTAAAGTCTAAATTTTGTGTTTTTTAAATTTTTAAGGAGATTTAACGGTAATTAAGTTCGGAAAATCTGAGAATCATACTTTGATATTCACCTTTTGGAAATTAAAGTCTTATATATATATATATATATATTATATATATATATATATATATATATATATATATATTGGCGCTCATAAGTATTCGTACAAAGAAATATTTTTGTTATATTCGTCCTTATCTTTTGTACCACGCATAGGATAGTTACGAAAACTTTACCTTTTGTTTATAAAAAATTTAACAAATAAAAAAAATTAGATTAACTCCAATATATAATGCAAAACATCAAAGACTTTGAAGGAAAAAAGGTTAAAATACAAAAGTTTTCGTACATTTACTAACAAAATTAATACTTTGCGTGTCCACTTTAGGTTTGAAGAATCTAAAAATTTTATCAGTAGTTGGCTGTTTATTGATTAGAGACTGTTGGCAATTCTGAATTCTAGAATTTTCTCTTTGAATCTTCATGGAAGACGAATGACTGTACAAGCCATTAGCAAGCAATGGGTCGTCGTGGTAAAGAACATTTTACATTTTAACTTTTTATTTTCATATATATATACACACACAGTATATATATATATATATATATATATATATATATATATATATTATATGGTGAACCAAGAGTCCGGCCATCGTGAATATTTATTAATTCAGTAAATGTTCAAATTGCAGGCTGCGAAACTGTTTACATATTGCGTAACATTGTAGTAGAGACGTTGGCATCACCTTTCTAATATTCACTTTCAGCACTTCATTGGTGCGTGGCCGTGACTTGTAAACTACAGACCTCAGATGACCTCCACAAAATGAGAGATGCGGGAACGAGGAGGCCATTCAACAGTGCCACGCCGTCCTATCCATCTGCCAGGCACTGTGTTAGGCAAATAGCCGCGCACATGTAACACAAATCTCTTTCGTTGTTAGTTTATTAGGTTAAGTTAGGTTAGGCTTACCTTAGTTAGCTGATGTCACGTTAGGCGTCAGGTTAGATTAAGTTACGAGTATTAGAGTCACTGAAATGTATTGGTTCATTTTAGGCATACCTTATACCTAACACCTTTATACTCAGCAGTTAATTTAACCTTAATTTAATTTTAAGTTAACTCTAATTTAACTTTAATTTAGCCTTGATTTAACTTTAATCTAACATTAATTCAACCTTAATTAACACTAATTTAACTTTAATTTAGCCTTGATTTAAACTTAATTTAACCTTAATTTAACTAAATCTTAATGCCAGCATATGACCTAATAAGATTTTCATCTACAGGGTGTTTAAAAAGAAAAGCAACTCGAAAAAGGGTTAGGTTACAATGATATATACATTCTCCAATGGTTTGCGTTTCTTTTTGAGCACCCTGTAGTTTCTGTTGATGCTCATGAATTTAAGAGATGAAATCCACCAATTCAATTACGAGATCTAACCATCATTTGACCATTTGTGCCTCACGAAATCGGTTAAAGAGAACTCGTATAATAAGAATCGGGGCATACGGGTATAATCGTTACCCATATTAGTCTGCATAATTAATATCCTAATATATCGTAACCGCGTTACAGATATTAAAAATTTTAGATGAATAATATTATATAATTTATAATTTATTTCATAATTTATAATTTATTTCATAATTTATAATTTATTTCATAATTTAATAAATTTTGTAATGTTTAAAAACAAAATATCGAATTTAAAAGTATATTAACATTTGGCAATATTTCTGTATTCGCTTTGAACAGTTTAACAAATTCGTTTAATTAACTCTTATATAAAGTCTGTAAATTCAGCTAAACCTAAGCGAGTCATATTCTAATATAATAAATATAATGAAATATATTATGTTGTAAACATATTCAGTTTATATTTATAATTAAAACAAGGTTCGGTATATAATTACGTAAACATTTATTTCATTCATATTTAAAATGAAGGATTTTATATACGCCTTCAATAACACGTCATTTTAATGAAATGATGCCATTAATAATAATAATAGTAATAACAATAATAATAATAATAATAATAATAACTACGAGAAAATATTAAATTTAGAATCACACACACACACACACACACACACACACACACACACACAACAGAGTCCTGCCTGACATTTTCATATATATAGTCAAATACGTACCAATTACTGGCTTTTTTTATCATTTTAATCTATTTAATCTATGATATATATATATATATATATATATATATATATATATATATATATATATGTAAATAAAGTAAATAAATAGATAAATAATAAATAAAAAAAAACTGAATTATACAGTGTGATCGAAAAGTCACTGAGCGGTGCACAATAACTTTTCGTTCACACTGTATTAAAAATGCTTTGTGTTATATTGATGATTTTCTTCTATGTACAGTAATTAAAGATGATGTAACTTCTTCTAATGATGTATACCAGGTGGTCCACAAAACAGTCCCTACTAAATTCCCTAAAGAAAAGAATCTAAAAAAAGAGACAAACGCGGTAAAACAAAGGAGTTTATTAACCTTAATTACTCATGAACAACATGTTCAGTTTAATCACCATTTTTTTTTCCTCACCCAGTATTCAACCTTACACAATATTTTGACATAATTTTTGGAAATAGCTCAGCTGAGATGTTGTTGATTACCTCATAGACTTTGGTCTTTAGGTCTTTTAGTGTCTTAGGCTTGGTGGAATACAGCCTGTCCTTTATGTAACCACCACAAAAAAAAGTCAGGGGGTGTGAAGCCAGGTGAGTATTGGGGGGGGGGGCATTCCACTGGCTCATGAAGGGGGATTAGTCGCCCAAAAAAGTGTTTCCTCATAAAGTTACGAGTTTCACAAGCGGTGTGTGGAAGGGTTCCATCCTGCTTAAGACTAAAGACTTAGCTTTCCTTAAAGAGAGTAAGGCATTCTATGGCCATACTAGGCGATAGTCTATTGGTCTATAGTCTATTTCCTAATTTCGTGGAAATTAGGAAAGATTAGAAATGCACAGGTATATTCATACAGGTATATGGGGAATAAAACCCCCAATCTGTTTCTTTTTGAAGGAGAAACCCCAATAATAAAATATACATCCATCATAAAATAACAGTCAAATAAAAATAGGGACAATTTTTTGGGACACCCTATATACTTTTCTAATGATATATATACATTTTCCAGCAGCGTATTTAAATAAATTGTATGTTGTATCGCTACTAACAAGAGGTAGTAAAAATTGATGTATGATGCTAATTAATAGTAATCAAATTAGTAATTAAAGGTTTCATATTTTAACTGAATTATCTCTGTGAAATATGGATCATGGTGGCCCGCAGACAATCTGTCTTCGTGGCATCTGCAATGCTGCTATCTACACAGAAATTGAAGTAATAATAACGACCGGTTGCAGTATCATTTAAATACACTGTCTAAAAAATAATTGCCTCGTAAATCAATCGAAGATATTGTATTATTTTCATTGTTTTTGTTTTGCCAAGACTGTCTAACGAGTAGACTGAAAAATGGCAGCGAGTTCTATAAAGAAGTCCTATTTCGCGTACCTTTCCTTTCGCCGAAGGGGCCCAAAGATCATCATCATCATCATCATCATCATCATCATCAGCTGATTCTCTCATCTCGTACGAACAGTGACAGCGCAGTTGGCGCAAAAATAGACCAGAAATACGAGACATCTTTTTTTTACAAGTTTTTTACGTCATCTTCTCATTCCGATCCACGTTCGGTGAAGGGCCGGTTTGGCGAGTATTCTTCCACGAGAGTAAATCGTAGTGGTACGTGCTTTACCGTTCGTAGATTGCCGTTAACGACTCGAACCCAAACAAACATTCCACGGAGAAGAATAATAAACAAAAAGAAGAAAGAGGTTCGTTCACAGACGAAGAAGACCAGTCAAACTTCAATGGTGCGTGCCTCTTTTTAAGAAGTGTTTTTTCTAAACTAGTTTTTTAAATATGGAAGGGCGAACCTTTTTTTTTTTTTTAAGGCAAGGACACCTACAAGGATCGGGTGGGGGAGGAAGTGACTGAACGACTCACGATGAACTTGGGAACAACGACGGAGATGACCTTCGGGGGTCATCGGTGCCCGAAATCAGCTGAGAAATCGAGTTGCAGCGTCACGGGCAGAAAGAACGGAGTGGCATGACTGCGCAATCAAGACCTGCTCGTCTTCTGCGCACGCTTTCTGCGTGAATCAAGTCACGCGCTCGGTGAGAACAAAATATTTTTAATAAATAAAAGCATTTCCTTATTTAGATATTAAATTAATTGAATGTAAGATTAGATTTTCAGAAATAAATAAAATAATATTAATATTTTTATTTTAATAACTCTCTCTCTCTCTCTCTCTCTCTCTCTCTCTCTCTCTCTCTCTCTCTATCTATCTCTCTCTGAATCATTCCTTGTACATATTTATGTTTTTAATTAATAGCTGCATTTGATTTAATATCATTTACACGAGTAAAGGAAATTCTTATCTTTGAGTAACAATTTTTTACAGTGTAGTAACACAATGACGTAACAAGCTATCAACTTTCGTGTCTATCTGAGATAAAAGTTTGTCATAAAAATCCTTTAGTTTATCAGGTTGGCACATAAGAAATAACTACTTGTATTTACAGTTTTATGTGCTTTAAACAATATATATATATATATATATGTGTGTGTGTGTGTGTGTGTGTGTATGTGTGTGTGTGTGTGTGTGTATTGTTAATATGTTAATTTTATCTAGCCACATCATTATCATTTATACAAAATTTCTTATCTTTTTAGCGAAAGAATTAAAATATTAAATAATATTAATAATTTTAATTGTTATATTTGAATCCTGAAAAATTTAATATTAAATTGTAAGGCAACAGCAAAATCAATCTCTCATTACACGAACTGCATTCAAAACACGTTTTTCAGCAGTCAGACGCGGGTCTTTGACAAAACTATTACATGATATTAATACAATATAGAAACAGTTAAGAATTTTATTTAAAATTTAAAATTAAAATTTATTTCCTTATTTACACATAAGTTAAATTAAAAAAAAAACAAAAAAAATAAAAAGAATTTGAGTCAAAAACCAGAGATAAATTGTCGTTATAAACTTGAAAACCTTGAACGAGGCGTGGTTCTACTTAAAAGACCCAACAACCAACCAACCACCATTTCAAAGTGGATTTTCAAGATTAGTTTCGATGAAGAGAAAAAGGAGGCGAGGTTGAAGGGGTTTTTAACAACCTGTTTCAGCGGGAGCCTATTTAACAGAAGAAGCGCAGCAAGGTCAGGGTTAACTTCACCCACGCCCAGGGAAACGGACACGCACGCACACACACGCATACAAGTATACACACACACACGGGCGGACAAACGGGTGTGTGTGTGTGTGTGAGTATGTATGCGCGTGCGTGTGATGCACACGAAGGAAAGCGTGATTTAAAAGGAACGATATGGATTCCTTGAATGAAGCCTTCCTCGTTTCTCGTCTGGGCGAGGTCTAGTTATTATAGGACTGGATTCTGGAAAGATGAAAACCGTTGATCTTCTAGTTTCCAGACTGACTGGTATTTGGTCTTATTCATTGAAGATGGAATTCAGAACAGGAAATCATGTATACGAGCTATAAATAGCGATAATATAACAACGTTATCCACTAATCAAATTTTTTTTTAGTTTTTTGGCCGCCATTTTGAAAATAATAAATGAATCCATGAAGGATTTTTAATAATTTAGATTTTGATTAATTATTTAACAAGATAAACACTTAGAAGATAATTAATTTAATGTACCATATATATATATACAGTATATATCCCAGTTAATATATTTTTGTACTGTGATAATTTATCGTCAAATAATACTAGGTGATAAACAAAAATGAATCTTGTTTATGGATCTGAATTTAATATAATGATAGTAATTTAGATTATAAACATAATCACCTGGATTGCGATGTTATTAAACAAGCAGTCTTCGATAATAGCGGTGCTATCACTCGATTTCGGAGTAATATAAGTGAATTTAAATTTAAAAATTAAGATTTTCAGATAAAATTTGATAAATGAACGCGAGATCAAGGTGGATCTAATAGCTATCTAAAAGGCCGCGTCCAAGGTACAATCTCTCATAATGAAATGATAAAGAAGCGTAAAGAAGTTGATGAGCGTAATGATAAATGAGTCTTATAAGCTAGAAATGCAAGTTAATGATAGTGTTTAAAGGATAAGGTCTTTCTTTGATCCTTTTATAATTACTCAATATATTTCTTTTAACTATCCCTTTTAGACGCAAAGTGAGATCAATGGATTTTTTACGTTTTTGGCCATTCATCCTTTTAATATTAGAAAACATTTAATTTATTTTTAAATTTTGGGGGAACTAAATCTTGGTATTAAGGTATTTATCCTAGGTCATATATATATATATATATATATATATATATATATATATATATATATATATATATATATATATATAAAAGGAAAAATGGAAAGAAATCCTATCTTATGTTGAAAGCTTGTATCAATTTAAACTGTAAATAGCAGAGCTGGGCACTTGCGTTTTTTTGCCCGTTTTTTTGCGGTACTGCGGTACTACGACCGCACTACCAAACCGGTACCGCATAACGCAGTACCGCAAAGGATCGCTGAAAGTACAGCAGTACCGCTACCGCATTCAAATTTCCCGCGGTACTTTCCGCGGTACCGACCAACACGGTAGTACCGCAGTACCGCAGTACCGCAAAAAAAAAACCGCAAGTGCCCAGCTCTGGTAAATAGCTCTGGTATTCGGTACAGTATACGCGATTTAACACTAATTGTAAACTATGTTTTTGAGTACCAAATTCTAAATACAAATAAATTACTCTTTCTTTACCAAATAATCTGTAACTTAAACCCCGAATTTATAAATTTCGAAGCTTAAAACAATAAAGTTAAGGGTACAAAAGCAGCTAGCGTTTCGAACCCTTATAAAAAGACTTCTTCAGGCTATCTCAAAACCTATGCATAAATCCAGCGAGTGGTTTTGAACATAATTGCCAGACACCGCTAACCTATATGTAAAAAAAAATAATATCAAATTATTATTATATTTTTACGGATAAATAATAGATTAAAGCTAAGGAATGAGGGTGAAAATAAGGGAATATAATATATATATAAACCATTAATTTTACACGGTACGCCATTTGCAATTAATATACCTCGCATTTAAACTCAGTCTAGACAATTATAACATTTTTGTAATACAAAGATTTAAGGTCTGCACGCGTAATTTTGGTAAAGATGCTCAATTAGGTCCGATAAAATATATTGAAAATTTTATTCACTTTATTTCTAAAGGATGAAAAGATGATTTGGCTTCGGGTAAAAACAAAATGGAAAAAAGAATATTGGTTGAATAACCGAATTAAATCTGATGAGACCTTTGTTCTACTATGTACGTGTATATATATATATATATATTTTTTTTTTTTTTTTTTTTTTTTTAAGTTCGGGAAGAACCGATTCGCCTCTATTTAAAAGGGCATATCTCAGCGGAAAAACAAAGAAAAAGTGAGAGGAAAGACAGAGGAAAAAGAAAGGGTGGAGGGGACAGTCGAAGTGGAAAAAGACCAAGGATGACAAGGACTGCAGGGTCGAGCCCCATCATCCTTGGGTGCTAGGGCCGGGAGGGCGCACGTGAAACCTCCAGGAACAAGCACGTACAAACGAGCACAAAGAGCACTCAAGAGCACGAGCTTAGAACCCCCTTGCGGGGATATATATATATATATATATATTGTTTGGGGTTGTTTAAGAAGTCCTTCGTAATAGCAAAGGTCATATAAGGGAGAGGACCTACAGCTGTATGTAAAATTGAAATCACGGGTCGATACATCATCTGAATGAAAAGGCTGGTCACCCATGCAACTACTGGACAGTCCCCCTGACGTCGCTTAATCTCGCTCATCTAACGGGAAACGGAGTAGCAACGTGGTGTGGTCATGACGTAGCTATATACTGTATATATGGAGAGAGAGAGAGAGAGAGAGAGAGAGAGAGAGAGAGAGAGATTTTTCAACTCAATATGAGGTTAAATAAACTGTGATTGAAAAATTTTCAATCAAAGGAAAAAAATTCAATCAAAAGTTAAAAAAATGAAATTAAAGGTTGAAAAATATCAGTTTAAAAGAAATCAGAATTGTTGGTAAATTTGAACTTAGATTTCTTTAAATAGAAAAATATCTACGTTTATTGAACTTTATTTATATACGAGGAGAGTGGATAACCTTTATTATTGGCTTAATTTGTTATGAGCATAGCTTTAATCAGTTAAGAAACTCGGGTGTTCCTCAAGGATATGTTCTCGGGGTATCATTTCACTGAATGAGATTCTATTTCATTCGGCGGCCAATAGTTAGAAATCGGTGAATGAGAATGTACAAAAAAGGAAGCAATTCTCAAATTGATCTGTTCTCATTTCATGCCATTCTCATTCTCACCCACGGCTTTCCATTTTGGTTAGGTTAAGTTAGATTAGGCTGTGTTAATGTTTGATTAGGTATATGTTAGTTTAAATTGAGTTAGGTTATAGGCATAAGAAATATTAGCCAGTCTCATTTGGCGACTTTACAGTGAATATGAATGAGAGTGACATTCTTTCTCGAATCAAGAAACGCCTTTCTCAAATGTGAATCTCTCATTTTGGGAATTTTAATTAGCGGACCGCGGATGGGAATGGTAAAGGGAATGATAATGAATAGTAATCGTTCTTGTTCTTTGAGCAGTTTTTATGGATTCTTAGTTTCTTTTCCGGTCTCACCTCATTCTAGGCTATTCCCATTCCAATCCGTGTCCGCAAATGCGATTCCAATTCTACGCCATTCCCATTCTAGGAAGTTCCTATTCTATGCCATTCCAACTTCATGACATTTTCATTCCCATCCACGACCTTTCCCAGTTTGGTCCGGGTTAGGTTACGATTGGTTAGGTTACGATAAGTTAGGTTATGATTGGTTAGGTCAGTGGTTCCCAACGTCGGCGCCACCGCCCCTCAGTGGGCGTTTGAGAATCTTAAGGAGGCGATAAGAAACTGTAAAATTGTTACCATCTATTAATAAATCACTTATCACTTATCCTGTTATATTATTATCTTTATGAGGGGGTACCAGCAAATACTGATGGACATAAGGGGGCGTTGGCCTTAAAAAAAAAGGTTGGGGACCACTGGGTTAGGCTAATGTGAAGTTAGGTTAGGAAATATTAAACACTTCCATTTGGCGACATTTCAGCAATAAAAAAATTGTGTCCCAAATCAAGACACGCTTTTGTCAAATATGGATTTTTCCATTTTTGGTCATTTTCATTTGAGGACCAAAAATGTGAATGGAAATGAAATAGAATTAAAAGTAATCTTTCCCTTTAACAGAAGATGAGTTCATTTCATTTTCTACAATATAAGAAAGTCATTTTTATTTAATATCTATGCTACAGTGATGGGAAAATTCTTAGAATTCATTTCTTTTGGGAAATATTAATATAGGGTTTTAGACACATTTGCAGCTGTCCCTGTTTGAATGCCCTAATTTTATGTGTATATTGTATTCATATGGTTAAGCATTGCTTTATACTCTTCATTATACTCTTCAAAACTGTCTGTTGTGTATGTCTTAGATCCGAGAGGGAAAAAGGTCTAAACATACTCCGTGACCTGTAAGTTACTTCAACAGTACATATATATAGTAGGTTGATAGTACAGTTTTATTCTGGACAAGTGTGCTCTAGAACTAAATGAAAAATACAAACAATACACTTCCGGGGGATTAAAGAAAACCTATTAGTGTATTCTCAGTGTTCTTTCGTTCTACTGAGTGTACTCTTTACATATACTTTATACCCAGAGTACGTTTAATTCTTTTTTTCCGCTCGGATATAAGGTACATACAGCGGACAGTTTTTAGAGTGGAGTGTGGTGTGTGTGTGTAAAGGGTGTCAGGAAATGATTGCCCCCCCCCCCCTGTACAGAAGAAACTGAAAGGAATAGAAAAAAACAGACAAAACCACGCGGAAGAGCGTTTAATTTTTAATAAAATCACTTGTTTTAATATCGGGTGTTGCCCCCATTTGCAGCTCTGACGGCCATTAATCGACGGGGGTATGATCCCAGAAATGTCTCAAAGAGATCGGTATCATGACTCATTTCTTCAAGGACTTCGTTGATCTTTGCAGTCATAATTTCTGTTGAATACCGATTCTGAATGGGTTGTTCCAGCATTAAGGACTCCACCCGATCCTTCATGATGGATCCGACATGTTCACAGACATTAAGATCGGGAGAATTGCCAGGCCATTCATTATTTCCGAAAAACTCAATGTTATTGTCCTTAAGCAGTTGTTGAGTCGCAAGTGCTTTCATACAGGGGGCTTTGTCGTGAAGAAAGGTTGCCTGTTCAACATCCAAAACACACTCGGGGTCTTTCAAAAACGGAATTACATGTTGGGCTAAAATTACATTTTGAAAATAAGGCCCATCCCAACTGATTCCTCTTGGTTTGATAACCCAGATGAGCTTCCGAATAGAGAACATAATGAAAACACCCACACATGCTGGATTTTTTACTATTTCTCGATACTTCTGGTCGTCTGGGACTTCATCAGAAGTTGTTGCCCAAACCCGATCATTCTGAAAATTTGGTTTTCTGGAGACATAAACGAAGAATTCATCGCTGACAACCAAGTGAAGGAAATCGTCTTCCGTCCATTCCTCAAGATAATCACAAAACCATAGCCGATCTTCAATATTAAGATCACTCTTCCGTGGCTTAGCTATTTCATGCCAAGCACTCAAGCCTTGGCAAACTCGAAATTGATGCACAAGTTGCCGATTGACTATCTTACCACGACGGATAAGTATCTCTTTCGCTACCTCAGAGCAGCTCTTCTTTCGGCGCCGTGATGCAGCAAGCACAATGTCTTTCGATTCTTGAGATAATTTCTCCGGTCTTCCTCCTCGAAATTCTGTTTCACAATCTTCAGGATTCTTATTCCAATTCCTTTTGACAAAGTCTTCTGATCTTTTTAATCTCTCAGCCACCCAGTGTCGAGTTATGAAAGTTGCACCAGCTTCCTTTGCTTCACGAAATGTGACAGCTCGAATGCGGTCAAGAACTCGCTTTTTCTCTGAATCGTTCAAAATAGATGATGCCATGGTTTCTGTGGGGAAAAAAAATGGTAAGAATTAAAATCACAGGAATAGAATATAATGGTTTTTATTCAGATTTTAACGCTCTTTCAAGTGGTCTCGCCGGTTTTTATCTATCTCTTCTAGTTTTGCTCTACAGGGGGGGGCAATCATTTCCTGACACCCGTATATATATATATATATATATATATATATGAAAAATTATTTCACGAAAGTGACACGTGAAAAGTATTTATGATGAATAAAACCACGAAGGAAAAAGAAACACAAAGGGGTGCTCAAGTGTTCCTGAGGATGTCATTAGACGAAAGCGCTTGAGCACCCCTTTGTGTTTCTTTTTCCTTCGTGGTTTTATTCATCATATATATATATATATATATATATATATATATATATATAATAATAATGATTTGCAAAGAGATTTACAGTATATTGTACTGAATACGGTTGTATGTTGTTTTCACAACTCCTTGCTGGATTTTGCTTTCTTAATTCCTGATTTCTCGGTATTACGTTCCAAATGCATTCCGGTCAAATTGAAAGGGTTCATTCCCAATCTCGTTCTTTCCCAGTTCAATCTTTGTCCAAGAATAAGAAATTCCAACTTAGGAATCTCAAAGGAAGCAATTCTTAGATCGATCCCTTCTAATTCCCGCTGTAGAATTTCCAATTTTGATCCTCGTGTTAAATTTGTTATTTTCACAGAAAACCCTCATTTTACCTTTTCCAAATGGCGCCATCACGAGTGAGGATTGGAATGGCGCCAGATGGGAAGTATATATATATATATAAAGTCAACTAATAGCAATGCTTATAGTTAATATGAAGATATCTTTTTTTTAAATTTTACCTTTAGATAAATTACGATAAAGTAATGTCTTTATTTCAAACATAAATCGACGCAGAATGACTTAAATGGGCGTACACACACACACACACACACACACACACACACACATACACACACACACACACAAAAAAAAAATAGAATTACGAATTGCGAACGTAAAGGTTTGGATTGTTAATGCTTAAACATGATGTCATCATGACAGATATAAATTTGACCTCAAAAACGCATTACTTGTTGAATAGTCTGTGATTTACTCGCGAATGTATTACATCGAAATATAAAAATTTTTAAGTTTTTCCCGCATGAAATTTTTTATGAGCCAAAACCTCTCTAAAAAAGTTATGTGGTATTCATTTTAAAATAATTACAACATTATATATATATATATATAAAAAATAAAAAAAAAATATATATATATTATATATATAGTGTATATATTCTTTTTTAATTTAAGATTCCTAAAAAAATATTTCAGTAATAACTCTAAAACAATTTTAGGATTATTATTATTATTATTATTATTATTATTAATATTATTATTATTATTAGTTGAAAGTATTTCGGCGCCGAAAATTAAGTATCAATTCTTATTCTTGGCACCACAGTGCCATTTTGAAGCCACTCATGTATTTCCACATTAATTAACCGCTTAGTAACGTTTAGTAACCGCCTCATACAATGCATACCACTCCAATTATACCTCCCGTACATTGTGCTAACTAGCATAACGTCGCGTTTCAGAATATGCAATGAGATATAATGAAAATGCCTTTATATTTTTTAATAGCATTCACCTATACTCGCTTAGAATATATATAGAAGGAATCGCTTATATAGAATTCAGACGGGCAGAAATAGAATTCATTAATTCTATCGACCGAAAAAGATTGAAATGATAATTAAAATTCGTTCTTATGAATATTTATTAAGTGAATTATCGTCACAGATGACTTTCGAGAGTATTTAAATGGATATTTTTATATAGCGAATCAAAATAGAATAATATTTTAATGAACGATAATGCCTCGTATTTAAGGTCTTCATCTTTGATAAAATGGGTGTTTCTAAATACAGTATAACCCATTTATATCTGTACAGTATATACCAAAAACGAAAGTACAGTGTGTGTATATATATATATATATATTATATATATATATATATGTGTGTGTGTGTGTGTGTGTGTGTGTATATATATATATATATATGTGTGTGTGTGTGTGTATAATATATAATATATATATATATGTGTGTGTGTGTGTGTGTACATAACATAGGGAATACATAACATAGGAAATATTCGCTCCTTATAGTGAATTTTCCTATTGGAAAAGCCGCCCAACGCTAAACTAAACGCCGACTTATTGTTGATTTATTGCGCTGTCAGAAGGTCAGGGGACCATTAATCAAGGGATTCCGGGTGACTTTTATTCCTTTGAATTTGTATCTTCGTAATCGCCTTTCCAACCAATCTGCATCCACGCACGAAAGGTCACTTTGCTCTTTTCATCGAATGCCTCTCCTTAGATGCAAATTGAGCGTGGCAGGATTATGTTTGCCCAAATGCATAAGACAATATGAGAATTATCTTTACCTCTTTATAAAGCTATACAATATTAGTAGTGTTTTATGTACTAATGTTAATATTAGTACCCGTGCTAATCTTAACATCGTACGTAATACTAATATTACGATTAATGCTAATATAAATATTAACACTGATATTAATATTTATATTACTATCATTATTAATACTAATCTTAATATCATATGAGATATTAATACTCTAATTAATGCTAGTATTAATATTAACACTGATAATAATACCAGTATAAATACTAATAGTAATATCAGTAGTAATATCAGTACTAATATTAATATGACAGAAACCGTATAAATAATATGAAAAATATTTCTCTTATAATATTACTTAAATATAATGCAATATTTCACCATTAATATATTTTATATTTTGACGCTTGTTATTTCTTCAATGAAACTTCGCCAAAATATTTTATTACTAATTAATATTTATAATAAAATTTGATTATATTAAAGAAAAGATTAAGAAATCCGTAAGAAAGCTATATTGTTTTCAATATATATATATATATTATATATATATATATTATATATATATATTCTATATAATAATATATGTACCTATATAATAATATTCAATATAATAAAATATGTATATATAATTATATGGGTGAAATAATGAATTAATATCAATATTTTTTATAATGAATGTGGAACGCACAATTTAGGTGTAAATAAATGTAGAAAATTATGATAAACAGTTTATAAACATAAATTATATATGTTGCCATGGTGCAACTTTAAGTTCAACGATTTGATAAGGTACCCGCGTTCACCTTTGAAGATTTGTGAACAAGTAAGATGTTTATACCTGTATATATATATATATATATATATATGTGTGTGTGTGTGTGTGTGTGTGTGTGTGTGTGTGTGTATATGCGTGTGTGTGTATGTATGTGTGTGTAAAAGAGAGAGAGAGAGAGAGAGACAGAGAGAGAGAGAGAGAAGAAGGAGAGAGAGAGGAGAGAGAGAGGAGGAGAGAGAGAGAGAGAGAGGAGAGAGAGAGAGAGAGAGAGAGAGATGATTCCGAAAATGTTTCAGAATTTATAGTTGTTCAGTGTATTTGCTGAGAAGACGATCACACACTGAGTGACTTAACGAACGAGGTAATAAAAGAAGTAGTCACGTTGCAACATGTTCGTAATAAAGTTATGCAACGCTGCAATACCTGGTGTTCAATGACTTATTTATTTACACTGAGATCCTAAAACAGGAACAAAAGAATCTCATAACTTAATTATGGATGAAATATGTTTCATCTGTCTTTAAATCAATAATCATCCTTGATTATTTGTTTAATATATATATATATATATATATATATATATATATATAGATATATATAATATATATATATATAATATAATATATATATATATATATATATATATATATAACAAAAGCTCTAAGTTAAATGATTTGGTTCTATTCAAAAAAATTACTGAGTTTTATCTAATTTTATTTGTAAAGAAAATATTTTTGTATTGTTGATTTTGGTTAATAAAACACGTAATTCTATCATCGATGTTGATGTGTAGGATCTATACCCATCAGATCAACAAGACCGTAACATCGACACTCAAAAATACTAACTTAATGTAATCTAACCTAACCTATGCTAACCTAATCTAACCTAAGGTCGATCAGATGTCGTAATCCCGGATATGTATACAACATACTTCATGCATTCAAAAGAATAAAATGCATATATATATATATAATATATATATATATATATATATGCAAACCCACAAGGAAAAGGAAAAAATTATTCCAAGGCCTTTCGTGTATTCAGCAGTAGACCTCGTCAGTTTAATTGTGAAATTCATCCCATATATATATATATATATATATATATATATATATATATATATATATATATATATATATATATATATATATATACTTGGAACACACAAAGCTTAAAAATTTTTTTTACAGCTTCTGGGTTTAAAAAATTATTTTGTTTTTATGCAAGATGATAAATGAGTATTTGATTTATTCTGAGCTCAGATTCGTTAAACAGTTATTGGGGTTCAATTTGTCTTTATAGGTTTTTCTCAACGGATTTATTTTAGTAATTTCAACCGACTATTATTTTGGTGATTAACAGAAACAGTTTTCCATCCAAAAGAGGAACTCTTTCTCAAAAGGATTTTCTATATATTGACAGAAAATCTACTTTCAGTATATATATATATATATATATATATATATATATATATATATAATATATATATATATACACACACACACACACACACACACACAGAGGGTGTCCCAAAATGAATAGACCAAAAAAAATGTTAATTATATATTTATTAGTTCTGATAGCAGCAAAATCCAAATGACACTTATATTCTGAAAGGTTATAAATTTTATTTAATTCGGGTAATAAACTTTTACGTGTCATTTATCATTAATTAGAATTAATCTTATTTAGCGCTCAAATTCTAAAAACACATTTTCCAACCCAGCTTCAGAGATGGACATGACAACATTACAGATCTGATGTTTTAGCTTCTGAAGATCCCCTGGTTTGTTATGGTAGACTTTTGTTTTCAAAACGCCCCAAAGATAGAAGTGCAAAGGGCATAAATCGGGGGAGCGAGCGGGCCATTTTTAGGTCCTCCTCTACGAAGCCAAAGCTTTGGAAATGATTCATTCAAAAATGTTTGAATGTTTCGAGCAGATTGTGGTGGTGCTCCATCTTGTTGGAAGGTTGTTATTTATAACAAGCAGGGAGTTCCTTGCAACTGTGGAATAAAGAACTCCTCTAGTGTCTTTAAGTAAGAGCCGCCAGTTACAGTTCGTTCGTCAAAAAAAATAAGGTCCATGGATGCGAGAACGTGACAAAGCACACCAGACACTTCTTTAGGGGAATCCCTCTCATGTTTATAGATTTCATGTGCGTTGTGTTCACCCCCAAATCCTACACTCATGGCGGTTTACTTTACCTGAAATCTGGAATGTAGCCTAGTCACTAAAACCGAGATTTAGTAGAAAGTGTTCATCTGATTCTATATCCTTTGGATTAACCTGTAGTGAATACTCTTATTTTAGTTTCAAGATAAATGTTAATTTTACCGTCTTGAATTTCGGAATAGCTATAAATTCATTTTAAATTAGTTACCCATCATAATTCAATTGTAAACCACATTAATACTAATTTTATGTATACTGTATTATTTTATTGTATGTAAACATAATTAATTATATATCACAATTGTCAGTTAATTATTTATATTCAAATAATTATTTTAAATCTAATACCATGTCCATTTTGCAAATAAATAATAGAAATCCAAGGGTTATATTTTCCATCGTTGGTACTGTCGCAGTTTCGCCTAACGGACTCAATACGGCTAGTGAGATAATCACTGGTTGGCACTTAACCAGCGGCAGTGCTTATGGCTACATCATCCAGGTTAACCTATACCGGATAGATGCGCTACGGTCCCAAGCCGTAGCTTGCCTAGGCCCAACGACGACGACGACGAAAACCAACAATTGGTGACCCCGGAGTTGGATTCCCCACTTTTACCCGAACGACTAGGACTAGACTGTAACGTCGTTCGTGCCCATCACCCCCTTCACCCGAGCGACTAGGACCAGACTGTAACGTCGCTCGTGCCCTCTGCCCCTCATCCCTGCCCGTGCGCTCTGTGCCTGCGCTCGTCTCAACCTCCACTCCTTCGTTGGTAACTTGTCGTCTTGCTTGTACGTCAGCAAGCATAGGAGAAGATGCCTGACGACGCTGGTGCCATCTCCCACTTGAGCGTAAAGCTCCCCGTCTTCTGGCCGGGTGATCCATTTATTTGGTTCCACCAAGTGGAATCACAATTCAACTTGGGAAGGATCACCGCTAGCAGGACAAAATACGATCATGTTTTGTCCTCTCTACCAGCGAGCATCATCTCTGAAGTCCGTGACGTCTTCGTGTCTACTTCCACGAGTGAGGACCCATACAACGATCTGAAGTCTGCCATCCTGTGCCGCACCACTGTCTCCGAGCATGAGAAACTACATCAGTTAATCTCAAAAGAAGAACTTGGAGACCGTAAGCCCACTCAAATGCTGAGGGCTATGCAGTGCGCTCTAGGCGAACGCGCACAAACCTTCGATAAGGACATCTTTAGACAGTTGTTCTTGCAGAAACTTCCTCCATCAGCTCAGCGTGTCTTGGCCACTATGGATCCTGCTACTCCAGTTGATAAACTAGCAGAAACTGCCGACAAAGTAGTGGAGATTGACACAGCTCCGGTCAACAACGTGAACACACAATCGGAACTGGAGTTGAAAGTGGAAGAGTTAAGTCAACAACTCAACCACGTTTGTTCTCTGCTACAAAATCAACGGCAAAGAAGCCATTCTCGGTCAAGATTTACGAAGAGGCATCGTTCGAGTTCCGGGAAGATCTGCTTCTACCACTCTAAATTTGGAAAGAAGGCTAGGAAGTGCATCTCCCTTGCAATTTTTCGTCGGAAAACCCCAGCAGCGAGTCCTAATGGCGTCTAGTACTCGCACTGCCAACCTGTTATTCATAAAGGACAGGAACTCTGGTGTCAATTTCTTGGTCGATACCGGAGCGTCAGTCAGTGTATTCCTCAAAAATCTGGTCATACGCACTCGGAATCTCCGCCTCTATACGCTGCTAACGGTTCACGCATACCCACGTACGGTACTCAGTCGCGTGAACTAAACTTGGGCCTTCACCGATCCTTCAAGTGGATTTTCATCTGTGCTCAAGTGCAGCATCCCATAATCGGCGCGGACTTCCTCCAGCATTTCAAACTCCTGGTGGATCTTGACAAGCGACGCTTATGCGACCAGGCCACACTGCTTTCTGTTCTTGCCAAACAGGTTGCCCTTCCGGACGCCTCGAACTCTGCACTTTCCCTCGTTCCCCCTAATTCCATGTACCAGTGCCTTTTCCAGCGATATCCAGGAATTCTTCAACCGATGCAGATGGGTGATACCATTAAGCACACCATTACCCATCACATTACAACAAAAGGTCCCCCTGTGTTTGCAAAACCCAGACGTCTTGCCCCGGACAAACTGAAAGCTGCCAAATCGGAATTCCAGCTTATGATAGATCTTGGGATAATAAGACCTTCCAAAAGCAGTTGGTCCTCTCCCCTACACCTGGTCCAGAAGAAGTCAGGAGACTGGAGACCATGTGGGGATTACCGGTTTTGAATTCGACAACCATCCCGGACCGATATCCGGTACCAAATGTCCAAGACTTTACTTCTCTTCTCCACGGCAAATCTATCTTCAGTAAAATAGACCTCGTTAAGGCTTTCCACCACATTCCCGTAGAGCCTTCGGATATTCCCAAGACTGCAGTTTGTACACCATTTGGGTTATTCGAATTTGTGAAGATGCCGTTCGGGCTACGGAATGCTGCGCAAACCTTTCAGAGGTTTATAGATGAGGTCACCAGAGGCTTAGACTTTGTTTATGCCTACATCGATGATTTGCTTGTGGCCAGCTCAACGGAAGAGGAACATAAGGAACATCTTTCACTCCTCTTTCAACGCTTAGAACAATACGGTGTTACTATTAATGCATCTAAGTGTGTGTTTGCACAGCCAACCTTGGAATTTCTTGGTCACACGATTTCGCAGCACGGAATTACCCCCCTTTAGGACAAGTGTGAAGTGATAAAAAATTACCCTATGCCAAATAATCAGCGTGAGTTACGTCGGTTTCTAGGTTTGGTAAATTATTACCACAAGTTCATTAAAAACTGTGCCAGTGTTCTTGCTCCTCTACACGCTATGATCACACACAAACGCAAGGTAACGAAATTGGTATGGTGTAGCGATAGTTTACAGGCGTTCGACAATGCCAAAAATGCTATCAATAGTGCATTGTCTCTGTCATTTCCTATCAGTGATGCCCCCCTAACTCTGACGGTCGATGCATCAGATGTTGCGATCGGTGGGGTGTTGGAACAAACCATTAACGGTCAACAAGCAAGCACCCATCGCGTTTTACTCGAAAAAGCTGCAGCCAGCCCAAACGCGTTATAGTGCTTTCGGACGTGAACTTCTTGCTATTTACTTAAACGTGAAGCATTTTCAACATTTCCTTGAAGGCCGAGAGTTTTGTGTTTTTACCGACCACAAACCTTTGGTCACTGTCTTCAATAAAAACAGCTGTAACCACTCTCCCAGAGTCATCAGGCAACTCGATTATATCTCGCAATTTACCACAGATATCCGCCACATCAAAGGTGTCTTGAACACTCCAGCGGATGCACTTTCAAGAATAGAGATTACTTCTGTTACCCTCAGCTTTACACTGTGGAATGCTATTGCACAGGATCAAGATTAGGATACGGAACTACAAGACCTGCTCAGAGAAGACTCCACTCACTCACTTTCCCTCAAGAAAATGAGTATGCCAGGATTGTCTGTGCCCCTCTATTGCGACGTATCAACAGCTGCTATTCATTCGCCCTTATGTCCCTCCATGTCACAGACAAGCAGTCTTCACGGATCTTTATAAGCCCTCCCATCCTGGTATCCGTGCTTCGCAACACCTGGTTACCTCTCGCTTTGTTTGGCCCTCGATGCGGAAGGATGTCAAACATTGGACCAAAACGTGCCTTGCCTGCCAGCGTACCAAAGTCCAAAGGCACACCAGGTCCCCCTTTGACGCATTTCCGCCCCCATCCCAGCGATTTGAGGTAATTCATGTAGACATTGTTGGCCCTCTTCCAGTGATTCAAGGCCAACGTTATCTGCTCACCTGTCTCGACCGCTTTTCCAGATGGCCTGAAGCCATCCCACTTCCTGATATCCAAGCGGACACTGTTGCAAGAGCCTTTCTTCATGGATGGGTATCAAGACTTGGATTGCCGACAAAAGTCATCACTGACCAAGGTCGCCAATTTGAGTCTTCGCTTTGGAAGAAGTTTACCAGCTTGTTGGGTACAGTACATGCGCATACCTGTGCGTATCATCCGCAAGCTAACGGCCTCGTCGAACGCTTCCATCGCCAGCTGAAGTCATCCCTTATGTGTCACGAAGACTCCCATTGGATGGATAAGCTTCCACTCGTGTTGCTTGGTATTCGCTCTGCATTTAAGAGTGATCTGAAGACTACAGCGGCTGAACTAGTCTATGGAACAACACTGCGGCTACCAGGTGGCTACTTCACTGCAGGGGATAAGTCATGTGATCCTACGGAATTCGCTCAAACACTTTCCTCTCACATGCAGTCCCTTCAGCCTGTTCTCCCTCGATTGACTAGCCAACAGAACATCTTTGTTTCCCCAGCCCTCCAGTCTTGCACCCACGTTTTCGTTCGTGTATCTGTCCCAAAACGGCCTCTCCAATGTCCATATGACGGGCCCTATGAAGTTCTCCGACGTACGCGCAAATCATTTCTCATCCAGCGCAGTTCCAAGGTCGACAAGGTTTCTATCGATCGTCTTAAGCCTGCGTTTTTGGAATCAACCTTAAGCGAGGTACATGTAGCTACCAAAAATGTCCAGGGGAAATCTGTGTCGTTCGGAACTCTTTGAACTTCCTCTCTGGTGGGGGAGTGTGTAGTGAATACTCTTATTTTAGTTTCAAGATAAATGTTAATTTTACCGTCTTGAATTTCGGAATAGCTATAAATTCATTTTAAATTAGTTACCCATCATAATTCAATTGTAAACCACATTAATACTAATTTTATGTATACTGTATTATTTTATTGTATGTAAACATAATTAATTATATATCACAATTGTCAGTTAATTATTTATATTCAAATAATTATTTTAATCTAATACCATGTCCATTTTGCAAATAAATAATAGAAATCCAAGGGTTATATTTTCCATCGTTGGTACTGTCGCAGTTTCGCCTAACGGACTCAATACGGCTAGTGAGATAATCACTGGTTGGCACTTAACCAGCGGCAGTGCTTATGGCTACATCATCCAGGTTAACCTATACCGGATAGATGCGCTACGGTCCCAAGCCGTAGCTTGCCTAGGCCCAACGACGACGACGACGAAAACCAACAAACCCTTTACTGCCCAAAAGGACAAATTTTCAACCTTTCAAATACACGCATTCATAACTTAACCCTACAAAATATTTGGCCAGTAAAGGGTTAAATCACTGCCTGTGTTTATGCTGGTTTCATAATTTTCCTCTAAAAATTGCTGGAACACCTGCACTTTCTAAACTTTAATTTATAATGCAATTATGAGAGATTCTATAGAGAAAGGAGCACAGTATATTTAACTAAGCCTCTCCTTTCCTATTTGACTTCTTATATATATATACACACACACACACACACACACACACACACATAATAATAATGGTAACATTACTACTCTTCATTGGCAGGCGATAAAGCCCATAAAAAAGTACAATATTTATCAAGGTAATAAACGGTAGAAAAACCTACCCAAAGCTACTGTAATGCTAAAAAATAAACCTAAAAGGTACATATAATGAAAGTGTCAAGGTTGGTGTTCAGTGGAACTATAGACAGACACTTTTATACCAAAGAGTCCACAGTCTAGAAGACTTAAAGCATGCAGGAGTGATGAATAGCTTGGTCAGTTGCATTGTTTGAGTTTTGAATTCTTTGTATTAGATTGTATTGAGTACGTTTCGTCACCTCGGGGAGGCTCGAGACATTGTGGTTAGCGAACATTTGAGAAGCTGAGCATCTTGGAGGTAACTTATGCAGCAGTCTAAAAAGTTCTGCTATAAAGCAAATTTAGGGTTTTTACAAGAACCTTTTTATAATTAACCAACAGTTGTTGCCCATAAATATTAATACAGAGAGTACGAAAAAAAGTGCCTTTAGCTTTAGACTCGTACAGAATCTGAAGTTCCTTATAATCAGGGTTGCTTTAATACAATAACTTCGATACTGTTTCCTTAACCTTGGTTAACCTTGGTTTGGCTTCCGCCCGAATTGTTCATTCTGACGAAGGTCAAATTTGTCACTCCACCTTAGACCTACAGTTTAACGTGGAATCCGAACCACACCCCACCAGCACGCCCCACCAGCAGCCCAGCGTCTTAACCACTAGGCTACCCAGGGTACCCATTTATTTACCAACCAAATTTTTTTTTATTGTGTGGAAGGATGAACAGCTGAGTTTTGCTGCACGCCGCCTGCCGTCACCGGGTCTCGATCCCGAGGCCGATGGATTCGTAGTCAGCGACGCTAATCACTACACCACCGAGGCGCATCGGTCTGAGTCGTTCGTTACTCAAGTAGCTGGTGATAATTTGATCCAGATACTTAAATTCTTATATTTGCTCTGTTGGTTCGTCTTTCACTTTTAGGGTGGAACTGCATAACTTTAGTTGTAGTAACATTAAAATTAAAGTCATGGTTCTGTAAATATAATTCGCAAATGTTTATAAGATGATCCAGACCTTTAATGTTTTAAATGGTTAGACATTATAATGTTTAAACTTAGGAATGTAGTCCCTAAACAGGTTTTATTAACTATGTATCATACTCTTGTTCTTCCTTATATAACGTATAACAACTCCGCTAACAACTCTTTAAAACAGTATCTTTGTCATCCAAAAACGAGCAATAAGGTTATTTGTCTGATGCTAATTTCCTTGATCATTCTAGTGCATTATTTATAAAGTTCAAATTACTAACGCTCAAAGATGTAATCAAACTGGCACATTTTATTTTTATTTACGAGTGTAAGAACAAAATCATTAATTTACAATAGGTAAATAGATATTTTGTAACTCATCAAGAAATCCACTCATATCAGATCAGAAATAGATCAAAGCGTATTACACCTCAATTTAGATTGTCTTCATCTCAAAAATTACCCATTTTCATCGGATTGAAAATATGGAATGATTTAAATGCTGATGTAAAAAATATTGTGAATGTAAATTGGTTTAAAACCAAGTTGAAATCTCGATTAATAATGGAACACTAATAAAAATCTCGGATTAAATGTACATTACTCTACTACTTATTCATTTCTCGTATGTAATCTAAGATTAAAGATACATTACTCGTGATTGTTCATCTCTTATCTCTCTTGTCTAATATTGATTTCTTTGTATAGTATTGGTATCGTACCTTCAATAATGACTTTATATGTTTTATATCGATAATAATAATTTAAGATTGATACATATCTTAATTAATAATTTGTATTAATAATAATAATAATGATAATAATAATAATAACTATGTTTTATTTTTAATTAAGAGCCCAGTAAAGCCTAAAGCTTAAGGGCCAAATTAAACAAAATAAATAGTCCAGCTTCACAATTATTTATGCCATTGTAAATTGTAAAAAATACTGTATTTATTTTATTATTTAATAATTAATAATAAAGGTTATTGAATTGAATTCAATTTAATTTAGGAGTTTATTAATACCCCCATCAATGGCATAGACCAAGTTATTTATTCTCATGTTATATATATATATATATATATATATATATATTAGTGGTTCGCTATACCGACTCAATTGGGTGATTGGAGCGGTCGGTGGATCGGAAAAGACGGTTTAACGGGACTTCAGATTATAACATTGGTAAGATTGTTACAAACATAAGTTTATTCACTGGCGATATATTCATTGATTTTTTTGTATTATGCTTATTTTCCTTAAAATATGAATGCAAAGTGATAGTTTTTGACAAGCACTGTGACATATACTACTACCCGCACGGAGGGCGGGTAGCAGTATAAGTCACACAATGTGAAGTTCAAGATTTTCACGGTTGCGTTCTTTTCTGTAGTTTTATCACGGTGCTGGGGCCTTCGGACCCAGTAATTGTGACCTAGGACCGGGAATCTTGACAGAGCACATCGGCAGCTCATGGACTATCAGTTGGTGGTGGTTGCAGAATTTTCCTATGTGCCGTTTAGTCTGTGCACGGTTCCAAAGAAAGCGGACAGACACACAGACACACAGACACATTTTAGCTCAATAGTATATAGGATTCAAAGAAAAGCAGTTTAGTGCATGCTGAAGATGATAATATGAAGTCAGGTATTGTAAATTCAGACATAGAAAATGAAGTTCCGGGATCAAAAAGTTCTGGAAGTGGTCTGTTAGGTGGTAAAGTCATCACTAACGTTAAGATTTAATGTTTCAGATACAAAAGTCGGTGAAGCGGTAAGTCGGTATATCGAGCAGGCGGTGAAGCGAGTTTAATATATATATATATATATATATATATATATATATGTGTGTATATGCGCCTCGGTGGTGTGGTGGTTAGCATCGCTGACTACGAATCCATTGGTCCCGGGATCGAGACTCGGTGACGGCAGGTGGCGCGCAGCAAAACCCAGTTGTTCATCCTTCCACACAATAAAAAATTGGTTGGTAGATAAATGGGTACTCTGGGGCCTAGTGGTTAAGACGCTGGGCTGCTGATCGGGAGGTTGTGAGATCGAGTCCGGAGCGAGGACTTTGTAATTTCTGACCGCCCGTGGTGGGACGTGGTTCGGATTCCACGTTAAACTGTAGGTCTAAGGTGGAATGACAAGCTTGACCTTCGTCAGAATGAACAATTCGGGCGGAAGCAAAACCAAAGTTAACCAAGGTTTTATATATATATATATATATATATATATTATGTAGAGAGAGAGAGAGAGAATTACAAGGACAAGAGGAAACCTCATAGACTTTTCCATTCACTCAGTGAGATAGATTCCTGTTATTAAACTGGTTTAATTTTTAACTATTCCAGCAGTAGTAGAAAACTGGATAGAAGAGCATAAGGCTATCTCCCCACCCTCCGTTTCCTCCACGCCAGATGCAGGTACGGAAAAAGGGTGAAAAAATACCTTGACCCTGGAAAAGTAGTCAAGGAAATTTTACAGGAAAGAGGAGAATATATAAGCTAGCTCTACAATTACGCCATGTACACATAGAGATCGTACACTTGATAGCACCGCTGTATAAACTAACCAGTAATATACTTGTGTCGATTGCGCATCAGCTACTTAGTATCGTTACAAAAACTTCGAATATATGGTTTTGATTTTATACAAAGTATTTACAGCTCTATTTACCGAGGTATCAGTCCGACGAAGACCTCATGACTCACTTCAGGCTAGTCCCCAAAAGGATTAATAGAGAGAGGGAAAGGTTAAACTCTCCATGTCTACACCCGTGTACGCGCAAAGCCATCACGCCAGCAAAGTGATGAAATGGAACAGGAAAGGGGTAGAAACAGGAATTAAGAACAGAAATCAGATTTTCCACACCATGCCCTCAACCATCACATGCATCCAGCCACTCAAGACAAAGAAGAGAAAAAGAAAAGAAACGTGATGGCAGAAACGCAACTCTGCTTCACCTAATCCATGCCATGCAATTTAAATTTTTTTGTTTATTATGAAATTATGCGTTTCTACAAAATATTTTTCTACTCTATTCTTAGACCTACAAAGTAGGCAAGTGTGTGCGTGCGTGTTTT
>JAJOZX010005762.1:125000-230000 GCA_023014485.1 Bathynomus jamesi
TATATATATATTATATATATATATATATATATATTATATACCTCTTTCAATAGTTTAATTTAGCCTTCGATATCACAAAAGGTTTTATTAAAGTCCAAACATTATTTAATTTGAATTCTATGAATAAGGTGGGACCCTATTTTTGTATTATAGATAAATATAATGATTAATAATGGCATATACTGTATATATATATATATATATATATATATATAGTGGTATAGTGGTTAGCGTCGCTGACTACGAATCCATCGGCCCCGGGTTCGAGACCCGACGGCAGCCGGCGCGCAGCAAAACCCAGCTGTTCATCCTTCCACACAATGAAGAAAGTGGTTGGTAGATAAATGGGTACCCTAGTGGTTAAGACGCTGGGCTGCTGATGGGGCGTGGTTCGGATTCCACGTTAAACTGTAGGTCTAACGTGGAGTGAAAAGCTTGAGACCTTCGTCACAATGAAAAATTCGGGCGGAAGCTAACCAAAGGTTAACCAAAGGTTATATAACTTATTAATAATGGCATACTAACAAAAATTTAGGATTAATGTCCATTACTATTGTTTACTAATTGTTAATTTCTCGTGTGTAATCTAATATTAAAAACACATTTCTTGGGATTGTTCAGTTCTTATCTCTCGTGTATAATATTGGTTTCTTTGTATGGTATTGGTATAGTGCCTTCAAAGGTGACCTTGTATTTGTCATGTCAGTAGTGATAATTTAAGATTAATACATGTTTTAACTATTAATAACACTTATTTACTTATTTATTATTTATTATTAATAACAACTATAGCTGTTTAGTTTTAATAAGAGCCCAGTAAAGCCTAAAAAGCTTAAGGGCCAAATTAAACAAAATAAATAGTCGAGCTTCAAAATTATTCATGGCATTGTAAATTGAAGCGATCGCATTGATTTTTATCATTAATAAAGGTTTTATTCAATTCAATTCAATTCAATATATACTACAAACATTACTATATATATACTACAAACATTAATATAATATATATATATATATATATTATATATAATATATATATAATATATACACACACACACACACACACGAATATATACATAATACAAACATTGCGAACCCTTTACGAAGTATTTTCTAACGCTAGGAACACTTTTCATCGTTAAAATGATAATAAAGTCTTTAAAAAGAGTTATTTTCATGAATGTTTTTACATATATATCGCGTTAAATAGCATAAAAGAATGCTTTGATTAGTATATATGCCTATATTTGAATTATTTTCAATGCATTTTTAAAGCATATTTATTTAAAAACACCTTCAGTCAAGTAGTTTTAAGTTTTAAAAAGCTGATATATATTATATATATATATATATATATATATATATATATATAATATATATATATATATATATATATATATGAAGAGATTAAAGTGATAGGGTGTAAATCCGGAAAACAGTAAATAAAGGTTTGACCCTTTAACCCTAGAACTGCAGCTATATATATGTGGTGTGTGTGTGTGTGTGTGTGTGTGTGTGTGTGTGTGTGTGTACAACAGAAAACAGAAGACGCCCGTGCGATTGGGATTATAATATTATTAATAACGTTTAATCAGAAGCTTATAGCAATAAGTTCTCTTTAAAAATAACAGTACTAAAAAAAATGTTCGATTTGGTTCTAAAAATGCACGCAATAAAAGTTTTATTCGTCCTCTCTAAGTTACTTCAGACAACGCAAATTGATGGTGTTTAGGAAAGTCTGAAGGGTCATTATTAATTATGATTAATGTTTGGCCCCAAATTTGGCACGTACGATCATTGTTTTAAATTTTAAAGATTCACTGTTTATTATGAGCTTCGATACGGTCAAATTGGGACTCTAAAATGTTCAGCCTATGCCAATACATCATTTTTGGTCTGGGTATGGTTATTATTTATATGTTCGATAGGAATTAAGTATGAGGGTATGTATATATTATGTGAGGGTTGATTAATGTTTATATCTTCTCTCTCTCTCTCTGTCTCTCTCTCTCTCTCTCTCTGTCTCTGTCTCTCTCTCTCTAGCAAGTTTAATTCTGTTATTGACTTTTTCTCCAATTATACCTCTTCTCTCCTCTTTAATTCCTTCTTTATTTATTCTTTTATATCTCCTTTTATTTTGATTTTTCAGTTTTTAATGTTTTTCTTATTTTTTTTGTGCAAATATTTTAAATATATTTTATTTGTTTGTAAGATGGAGATTTCTGAATTACAAAAAAAAAAAGTCTTTACCTGACCTTTGTACACGTGTAAAATGAGACAATTTCATTATTAACGAAAGGCTATAACTAAAGTTTTGGAACAGGAAGTGTACAGCTGAGATTACCTTTATCTTCACTATCTTGAAACAAAACTCTTAAATTTTTTTTATTTTTTTATTTTTTTTTATCACTGAGATAAACTAATATATAAATTTTTATATATATATATACACAAACTGCGGTAGAGCGTCGCTGACGTCATTAAATTAGGGCGTTTTAGTCATCGGCAAGGTTGGTAAAACTGTTAATTTAAGCGCGGGATTTTGGTATTTCAAAATTTCAATTATTATTTGTAGCTGAATTCAAGCAAGCAGTTATTCCCTAATTTGAAAATTATACATTATTAATTCGGGTGTTGTCACTGTATTAACAGTAAACACTTTTTCTTTATAATCTTCTTTTCAATAAAGAACGATTACAGTTTTATATATAATATTAAAGATTCATTTTCCGTAACATAAACATTTAATTTATAGGTTGCTCAGATTTTACCTTTGAATGTTGAAGGTTGAAATGATTCGCCAATTAGTGACGGTAGAGTTTAAGTACTCTTTATTTGTGAATGGAAATTGCATTTCCTACAAATAACAAACTCATAAAATTGGTTAACAGAATGTAAAATTGTAATTTTATCGTAGGTTAATTGGGATTTGTGAATCGAGGTAACTTGCTAAGGAGCATATGTCACTTGTTGCCTGAAAAGTATTTAATATACAGGGTGGCGCAAAAGTTCCGCATCATAAGAATTTTCAGTGTTGACTATATTTTTTTTTCTTTTAGGTAGGGGATGGCTGCGAAATTAACAATAGACGAGAGGGTGAGCTTGGTTTTAATGCATGGAATACCAGGTACAACAAATCGATGAATCGGTACAGAATTTAAATTCCATGCATTAAAACCAAGCTCACCCTCTCGTCTGTTGTTAATTTCGCAGCCATCCCCTACCTAAAAGAAAAAACAAAATCTATTATAGTCAACACTGAAAATTTCTATGATAAACGACTTTTGCGCCACCCTGTGTATATATATATATATATATATATATATTTTCTCCTGTTATTGTGTATATTGTCCAATAATATAATGTAATGTAATAGAAGGTCGTAGTGAATAAATTAGAACAGTTAACTGTAAATCTGTAATAGTAAATTGTAATTTATTGGAAATCGAGGTGTGCGCTAAGGACTTGAGGCCCACTTCCAACAAGGGTTTACTTTCATTCACTGTTTTCTCATTCGATTCCGCGCCCAAGAATGGGAAAGTGAGAAAATGAGAATCTCAAATGAGACATTTTTAAATCGGTCTATTCGCAATTCATGTCATTTTCATTCTCATTCACGACCTCTTCCACTTTGGTCCCGGTTAGGTTACGATTGGTTACGTTAGGTTATGATTGGTGAGGATACGATAAGTTAGGTTATAATTGGTTAGTTTGATGTTAGGTTAGGTTCTGATTGGTTAAAATAAGTTAGGTCAAGAAATATTAAACATTCCCACTCAACGCCGGAGGGAATGTAGTGACATTGTTTCCCAAATCAAGACACACTTTTCTCAAATGTGGATTTTTTCACTTTTGTACATTCTCATTTGTGGACCATGAATGCGAATGGGAATATCATTGAGTGGGCAGTAATCCCAGCAAGAAGTATCGGACTACTTCAGTAACCATATTCAGGCTTCATACATTTAGCTTACCACGTATCCTGTCGTGAACCTGTTTGCCCAAAATAAGTCAGTTCCCTGTTTTTTACCCATTGGTCTATTTATTGTACGTTTAATTATCGTGAAGTGTTTTATTATTATCTTCAGGATCATGTATGTATCATGTATGTATCATGTATGTATCATGTATGTTATTAATTGGATGAATTTATTTCGAATTACGCATTATTTTCCTCTCAATTAAGGTGTTTCAACTTTACCTGCCTAATATTGGAACGATCATAGGTCCCTAGTTTATTGGCTACAGGGAGGTCTGGAAACGGAAGTGCTGAGGCTAGTAGAGTTTGGGTACACTGTCACCTTAGGAAGATTCTAGCACAGAACCCACGAGTCTTTGTGAATTAACTGTAGTAACGTCACGGTCAACCAGGTAAAAATACTGTTGCAAAAAACAAGGTTTTTTTTCTGCTAACTTTTTTTTACCGTTTATAGATGGTGATTTTTTGCTAAGCTCCGGGACCCTTTTGGGTACTTCCCGCAAACCCTAGGTTGAGAAACACCGCCCTTGAAGATATTGAACACAGTATTCTTAACTTTTTTTTAATAGTTAATAGCAGTCGGGAACAGGAAAGTATATGTCATATTCAAAATTTCAAGCATACCATGCTAGGCTATATTAAAGTATTTATTGATATGCAATTTAAAAATGTCTCTAGGGAAATTAATTGGACATTGTACTGTACAAACACACAGTACGCAACGGTAATTACTGTACTTAGCATTTTACTGTTAGCAAAGTACCAATTTGCTTTAGTAGAATGAAATAATTAAAGTACAGTATATTCAGCAGTAAGAGTTAATATGATCTTAAGATATGAAAAATGAAGATTTTTTAAAATTATTTCATCATTTTTAAGTTTATATTTCAAGAAATAAAATTCATTTTAAGCAACATTTAAAAAACATTGCAAAAAAATGGAAGCCGATTTTTGATTTTGGCAAAATATACAATTAAAAATAAAAGACCCCCCCCGCCCCTTTCCAAACAAAACCACGTCGCATCAATATATCCTGAACGATGGTTCAGGATGGACCTGCGGTCGATATATATATATATATATAATTTAGTGACTTGTTTTTAGGGAACTTCAGTTTTATATTGTAAAGATTAGACCGAAAACTCAAAAAAATAATTTTTACTCTTCCTTTTTCCAGTTTAATTATTTCCAGACCTTTCGTGACATTATACCATCCATCATCAGTTTTTTCTTTCAGAACTAAACTAATTTTATTTAATTTTAAACTCATTGATTAAATTCATAAATTCTGAAATGGAAATGTGGACGATAATTTTTTTACTATAATACGTTACAATACAAGACCAAGACTATCGATATCAATGTTATAAATTAAAGGTTTTGTTGCTTATTTTAACGTTATGAAAATGTGGTGCCCTTAAAAGAAAAAATTGCTAAGTGCCAAAAGTAGTGATAATGTGAACTTTTTTATGTACGCTTTTATACCTGGCAATCAGCTAACTATTGATATTTTAAAAGATGATAAATAGATACCGAGTGTGGTTTGTTTATGAGATGTATCTATTGTAATGACTGTAATATGTAAAGGGTTGTAAGAAGCTGGCTGTTTAATTTGACAATTCCACGAAAGGAACTACGCGATAATGGATGGTTAGTTGTAAGACTGACATATAATTTGGTGAGTTTGGTTAGTGTTGGGTTTTTTGAGATGAAACACCTTAGATTATTCCTGGATGGAATGATTTTATTGCCCCCCTGAAGAGGAAATCGAAAGAAGCCTATGATTTGTGGTGCATTCATGGTAGACCCAGATTAGGACCAGTATACATGAATATGTGTAGAAGTAGGGGTCAGTATAAGGCTGCCATAAGGCGATGTAAACGGGAAGAAGAGTCTATTCGAGCATCAAAAGCCTGTGAAGCTCGCATAAATAACAATAATAACAAATTTTGGAAATTTGTTAAGAATTAGACGGGTGTCAAAAGTGTCCTCCCCCCGACAATCGACGGGGTGTCAGGGGAGGATAAAATTGCAAGGCTGTGGAAAAACCACTACTCAAACATTCTTAACAGTGTGAGTAGGGATAATCTTAAGATAGATTGCAGCGAAACGCCTGTGGGAGGGACAAGGGAAAATACTTTGATATCAGTTCCTGAAGTAAAGAGGTTAATTAAAGAGTTGAAGACTGGTTCTGCGTCAGGGGTAGATGACCTATCGAATGAGCACTTAAACTATGCCAATGACGTAGTATGTCTGCCTATATCATTGCTCTTATCAGCCATGCTTGCCCATATCTATATCCCTGCAGAGTTCATGAGGGTATATATCTTGCCCCTAGTCAAAAATAAGTATGGACACATTCTGTCCAGCAATAATTACAGGCCTATTGCTGTCGTTTCCTGCTTCTCGAAACTACTAGAAAAACTCTTGTTATTCCGATTAAATGATTACCTATGGACATCTCCTAATCAGTTTGGTTTTAAAAGGTCCCACTCAACTGACCTGTGTATCTACTGTATGTACTTAAAGAAACAATATCTAAATACATTAACAGTAATTCAACTATTTGTAGCTGTTTTCTAGATATAAGTAAGGCATATGATAGAGTGAACCAAAGTATTTTATTTAAAAAACTAGAAGACAGGAAGGTTCCCATGTACATACTAAATTTATTGAAATTTTAGTATTCCCACCAATCTTTTACCGTTAGGTGGGGCAATGTACTATCCGAATGTTTTGGTTCCAAGATCTTGTGGGGTGAGACAAGGCTCTTTGCTCTCCCCTATGCTGTTTAATGTGTATATTGACGGATTAATTGCTTCACTTAATGAGGCAACAGTGGGATGTTGTATAGATAACATAAGGATAAATAACTTAGTTTATGCTGATGAGTAATAAGTCCCTCTGTTAAAGGTCTGGATCGGCTACTAAAAGTCTGCAAAGTGTATTCGCAGAAACATGATATTCTTTTTAATGTTACAAAAACTAAGGTTATGCAATTTCATTCTAAAAGCTGTAATCAGCCAGCTGACATTAGGTTTAAAATGAAAGGTGAAGTAATTGAGGAAGTACAAGAGTTTGGGTCAAACTATTACCAGCTCCTTGAGTGATGACTCGGATATAAGGAAACAATCTCGAAGCCTTTGTGCTGAAGCGAATATGACTATAAGGAACTTTCGGTTCTGTACAAGTGAAGCTAAATACACTCTCTTTCATACTTTCTGTAGTAATATATACGGACAGCAACTCTGGGTGAATTATAAAAAAGTTTCTGGCAGAACTCTAAATTTGCTGTACAACAGGTCTTTTAGACTCTTACATAAATTACCCTCGAGATGCTCAGCTTCGTAAATGTTTGCTACTCGCAATGTCCCGAGCTTCCCGGAGGTAACAAGACGTGCTCAACACAGTCTAATGCAAAGAATTAAAAAATCAACCAACCCGATCATCCAAGCTATCCATGAGTCCTGCCATTTATCCTCTAAACTATGGACTTCTTGGTACGAAAATGTCTGTCTGTAGCTCCACTTAACTTCGACATTACTGTATTATTTCTAATCTATTGTATATATTTCTATCCTTAGTATATGAACTGTCATTTTATTAATAATATTTGTCATATGGACTATAGTCTGCTAATAAACCTTTTCATTTTTATTTTATATTCATCAACTATAATTTTGTGTTGGTGAGATGAACCGCCTATATTCGTAAGTACAGTGTGTCCGTAAAGTCATGGTGGGATTTTAAATAGCTATATTATTGCAACGAAACAAGATAATGAGATGAAACAATGCCAAATTGAAGAACAACTCTCAAAGTTGTATCTTGTAGTTAGTCTAGGCTAAGCTTAACCTTTATCTCGTAGTTAGTCTAGGCTGTCCACATGCCTATGTTGAACATGAGCGTAATAGCCCGAAAGTTAATGTGTGGTGTGCTCTAGCACGAGATCGAGTGATTGGCCCATTTTTCTTCGCGGAACCCACTGTAACGTCACACAACTACCTCGCTATGTTGGAACATTTTGCAGTACCCCAATTTATTGACAATAATGTCATCTTTCAGCAAGATGGTGCTCCGCCGCACTATGCCAACGTTGTTCGAGAATTCCTTAATGAAAAATTTCCACAGAGATGGATAGGAAGAGGAGGATGGAAGCCATGGCCTCCACGCTCTCCGGACCTGACACCTTTTGGACTTTTATTTGTGGGGTTACGTCAAGCAAAGCGTGTACAGTGTACCCATTAGGGATATTCATCACTTGCACGAGCGAATCACGGAAGCTATCGCATCCGTCACTCCTGATGTTCTTGGGCGTGTGTGGCTGGAATTGAATCACCGCCTAGACGTCTGCAGGGCTACCAGAGGAGCCCATATCGAACTACGTTAAATAAAGTTATTCTTTTAGAGTTGTTCTTCAATTTGCCTTTTTTTCATCTCATTATCATGTTTCGTCGCAATAATATAGCTATTTAAAATCCCACCATGACTTTACGGACACACTGTACTTGAACAGCTATAGAATATCTGAATGATTACTTCCTATTCAGTGTCATTCCCATTCCTATCTGTATGTGGGAATGCTCGAAGTGGGAATTCCAGATTTGAGAAAAGGGTTCTTGGTTTGGGAAGGAGTTAAAAGAGGTTTGTGACGCAATAGAAGGCCCGATATGGGTATTTTCTCTATAAAACAAAAATCCAATCTAAAGTAGGAAATCCTACAATGAAAATGGGAATGAATCAATCTGAAAATTTCTTCCTTTGAGATTTTCACCCACGGATTTGTAACACTTGGACGAAAATAGAAATGCCTTCGAGTATAATTGGAAGAAAATTCTTTTGAATAAACAAACACTCGATGGCATTAAGGTTTTCGACGGTTTTCGTTGGGTTTAAAGAATTTTTAATGTTTTGTTATTTGTAAAGACAAATTGGAAGTTTATTTAAAATTAGTGTTGTTTTAGAAACATGGTGAATAATATTTGAAAAATCTTATGCTTCAGTTATTGTAATTAAGGAATTTAATGAGTTATTTATCTTTTACCAGAGTTGATATGTCGTGAGTTGGTTGGTATTTTTCGTTTATAAGTTTATATATCGTGCTTTGGATGAATGTTCTCGAAAAGAAACATTGTCGAAGAATTTTTGTAAAAACTTTAATTCATTATGTAATAATTTATCTTTCTGTCTCTCTCTATCTATGTGTGTGTTGTGTGTGTGTGTGTGTGTGTGTGTGTGTGTCTCTCTCTCTCTATACATATATATATATATATATGTATATTCTATATTAATAAAGTTCTGCAAGGGAGAAAAGGTCGCAGGCCAGGGCGGAAAGGCGAAACAAACATTGAGGCTAGAATTTTCATCAAGTGCCCTCAGTCGATGAAAATATTTTTCATCGAACCTCGATGCCTAATGAAATACTTTTCATCGAATTTATTTCTTGATGAAAATAATTTAATCGAAGTGGGTGGTGCCATCTATTTGAGGAAATGTTAATTAAATTTCTTTCGATTTATCTTCATTAACCGAGTGTAATCACATGCAGGTTAATTTTTAAATGCTAATCCAATACACACTAACAGCATTTTAAGTTTTAAGATTAATACGTTAGCAATAAATTTATCTTACCTCCGTAGGGTTCGAATCACTCTCACTGAAGATTCAAATTATGTGGGCCGTCACGTTACTCGGTCATGAGACGTTACGGCGTGTATGTATACCCTTTTGAAATGTTTTTGGTACGTATACTTTAATATATACATTGCTTTTGTTTATAATAGTTTAGAGTGTAGTGGTTAGCATAACTGACTACGAATCCACCGGCCCCGAGTTCGATTCCTGGCAAAGGCAGGCAGCACCTCACCCAGCTGTTCATCCTTCCATACAAAAAGAAATTGGTTGGTGGATGAATGGATACTTTGGGTAGTCTAGTAGTTAAGACGGGCTGCTGATCGAAGAGTCGTGAGATTGAGTCTGAGTGAGGAGTTTGTAATTTCTGACTTCCATGGTGGGTCGTGGTTCGGATTCCACATTAAACTGTAGGTTTAAAGTGGGTCAACAAGCTTGACCCTCGTCAGAATGAACAATTTGGGTTGAAGCAAAACTAAGGTTTTTGTTATGAACTAAACTAAGGTTTCTATATATGAATTATGAAAACTGAATCATCAAGAGTCCATGATGAAGACAAACTAATCACCAAGAGTGCTTGATGACTGGCTATTCATAATCTCAAGGGAAATTTGACTTTAGTTTTAGACCATTTGTCTGTCGACGTCCCTTGTCAACATAAGAAAGAAAGTGGAAACAATTTTAAACTGTTGTAGGTTATATGTATCGGGAAAAGTACTCCGTGACAGTGTGTTACATAGAGTAGAAATTTAGGGATATGAAAGAGTTTTGAGGTGCAGAAGTTCTGCTTTGTGGCAACTGCACGATAAAGGTATGCATACTTCCAACATTTATCGTGTTCAGATAATAGGTGCGAAGAGGTCAGTATAGTTGAATGAAGTTATTCAGATCACTGAACACAGAGGTATTTACAAAAGAAAGTTAAGCTATGTCTCGTCGCATGCTTTTATGTTTCCCATTTATATTAGACTCTGCTTATAATCCATCTACCAGTTAACCTGAATATTAAACGAGTTACTCTACCGTTACTACGAAACGCACCATTAGCCATATGATTTATGCGTTTCAGAATTTAGTTTGTCTATTAATTAACCAAACAAAATGGAACTAGTTATCTAATTTAAAAGTAGAACGAGCAATTAGTTATTTGATATGATCCAAGAAAATTAAATAAATCAATTTATTTTGCATCGCCAAGTGAGAGGTTTGTCCCAAGACTAGCTGCAAATTAACTACTTGAGGTTTAATGATTAGTTACAATTCTTTTAGGTCAAATAACTCGCAAGCTCAGTTTTGAAACCGGATGCGTCTGTTGACAGGGTTAATATACCTTTGTGACCTGAATTTTTTTTTAGTGTAATGCATTTTCATGGCATTAAAGGAGATCTTATTTTGAGATCCTTACTCCGTCACTCGAGCAAGATCACAGCATTCAGAGACTGTCTTGTGATTTCCTTAGATTCAAGAACTTTAGTTTGACTGACAGGAAGGATAACAGAACAGTGAAGGATCAATGAAGGGTCGAGTCATCAGCGTACAGATGTATAGAATTAGAGATGGAGGAGAAAAGATCATTAATATAAAGGAAATACAGAGTTGTAGCATGGTCAAATCCTCGAGGAACGCTGGAGCTGATGGAGTGAAAGTCAGAAACACGCCATCAGGCAGGGCATATGCTCTACGACCAGGTAAAAAAGATGGAAGAAAAGGAAGAAGAACGATACCATCAGTGAGACTGGAATTTTCATAAAAATGTTGAGAATTCTTTCATTGAGCAAGTGCTTAAGGTGCCGAGACCTTTTCTGTTAAGTTTGTCAAAGATTATTTTTAACATTTGTGGTTTTTATTTTTAAGTCTAAGAGAGAGAAAGAGAGAGAGAGAGAGAGAGAGAGAGAGAGAGATTTCTAGAACTGAGCCACGTCGTAGCCATGTGGTAACACCTCCCATCGATCAGCGAAGTTAAGTGACACTGGGTCTGGGTAGCAGTATTTGGATGGATGACCGTCCTCTGCATCCAGCTGATGCAGTGACCCGTGGTTCGGATCCTACGTAAAGCTGTAGATCCCCTCTGTCATATGACCTTTGCCTTTATGAAAGAGGTTAAACAACCCCCAAAAGCACACTTTCCTTACAGATGAAAATTAGTAAGTCATGAAGTTGACAAGAAAGAAAAAGGTATTTTTTTCAAAGACTCTGTAACTCTCCTTCTCACAGACACTGAAATATTGACATCTCAAATCCTGAAAGAGTTTTTTTCATATTTTCTTCAATAATTATCAACTTTGATAATTTACATAGCATCAATGAATTCATACATATTCTTTAGTATTATACTCTTTGCATATTCCACAATCCCCTAAAAATTAATCACACCGTACACTAAAACACGTTTTTTTTTAATTAATCTGACAAGATATTCATCAAACAAAAAATATTAATAATAATGATAATAAATTATGAAATAGTCCTAATTTCCATAGTAATAATATCAAATTGTAATACTTTGCAGTATTATATTACACTGTAACTAATTAAGAAAGAAGTCGAAAAGAAAAACAAAAAAAAAATCTTTTTCTCACTTAGAAATAAGAAGAAAGTTGTAATTGTCTAGTCTGAAGCCTGAAGCCTGAAGCCTAATGACGAGACATTCAAATATAGGCAAGTAATTAAAATTCTTAATTTGTTAATTAGTTCCTATTGTGTTACAAGGAGGTTCGTTGCATTACTCAATTATGGTAAATGATTGGACGAACAAAAGAAATTATGAGTAACTGGAATTATAATTACTTGTACATTTGCTGCATTTCTCAAAGGAAAAAATTTTACTAAAAAAATTCCATATAAAATGAAATGTAAAAAAATGAGTATTCACAAGAATACCAAAGGAATATTTTAGATTTTATTGATTTTCTGAGTTTGCGATTTTGGGGGGATTTCATGACTTTATAACTATAAAATTTTATAGATTTTATGACTTTAAAATTTCGTGATTTCATGATTTTATAATTTTATAATTTTATAATTTTATAATTTTTGTTATTTTATTGATTCTATTGATTCTATTATAGATTTTTATGAGTTTAAAATTTCGTGATTTTATAATTTTATAATTTTATAATTTTATAATTTTATAATTTTTGTTATTTTATTGATTCTATTGTAGCATTAACGAAGTATAACATTAAATATACCGTTTAATCTAAACGCAGTATATTTCCTTCATACTGGTATAACGTCACATTTTCAACGTAAAAATGCACTTGAATGCAAAGTAGACATAGATGATAAGTTATCGAAGAAATAGACTATGTAATAAACATGTATTTTCAAACATAATTCAAAACCAGTGGCTGCCAAAAGGTATTATAATACTGCAATTACAAGCAAGATAATTGTATAATATTACAAAGAGTTACGTAAAATAATTATTGATGAATCGCTTTCAGGAGTAAATTACGACATAAGAAATCAATTTATACTTTAATTCAGAACATCGTGTCCCAGGCTACCCTCATCGATTACATTCGGTACAAATATGGTGGCCGTTTACATCAGGGAAAATGTAATTGATGTAACTCTATATTAAAATTGATTCATTGCAGGAAACGAGTTATTTAATTATATATATATATATATATATATATATATATATATCCCGTAGCTTGATCAGTTAGGGCGTCACTCGGCAAAGCTGAGACTCCTCTGAGTCGTGGGTTTGAACCCCTATGCTGAGCCAGAGCTGAGCGCTTGTCTTTGTTGTATATATATATATATATATAATATATATTATATATATACTATAGAAATTATGTTACGGAAACTTAATATTTCTCATATTTCTCATCTCATCTCTCTCTCTTCTCTCTCTCTCTCTCTCTCTCTCTCTCTCTCTCTTTAGGATAAAACGAAAAAATATTTCCAAAAATATTTATTGACGAGTATATAAAATTGGGGTAAAACTCCATCAAGCGAAATAAAAAGCCATTAGCGAAGTTACTGCTGTAACCCACGAAACGCACTTTGTTCTTCGTAAGTTATATCTCCCCGAGGAGTTCAGTACCCTGCCCCTTCTTCACTGAAACCCCATTCTCTGAAAGGAATTTGTAAAACAAATTGTTCGTAAGTGAACATTCCAAAAGAGAAAATATAGAATGTTCCTCCCGCGATTTTGCACTCTGAAAACTGTTTAGTTGATGTTAACCCAAATTGGTGTCAAAAGAGTTTCCACCCATCATTAAACAGTTAAAATTACTACATTACTTTTGTAGTTTTGTAAATAAAGTAATATTTTTACTCTCATCAATTTGAGGATCACTCAAAAAGTTATTTAATGACCTTAATTATGCAAGTCATGACCGTAAGTTTATTTAGCATGAAGTTAGATTAAAATAACTCAATAGCTTTAAGGATGCAACATTGCACGATTGTTGAACGAAGCAAGAGACATGCAGTAATTCGTCTCTCTTCCAAATTGAATCGGAACGCAATCTATGTAAATAATTTCATGGATGCGTTTGCCACCTACCATTAAATAATGTTCTTTGAGGTCCATATACGTATACATAATCTTAAATCAAATACAACATCGAACGCAAGTTAACATCCTAACAAATCATATTTCGAAAATAGAGTAGAAGTGCATTTATAAAATTAATGTTGAAATTTTTTTTAATGTTTTTGATAAATGTTCTCGTTAGCTGTAGGCCCTATATAGGCCTGTGGTTTTCAACTTTTTAGGTTGTTGTTGTTGTTGTACATATAACGCTGACCACGAACCGACGGAACCAACCTGATAAAGACCAACATCCAGCACACCCGAACACTTAGACTATTAAATATATAAATTTACTATATGCAATTATACAAAGACTGTACACTGGCAAAGCAGATTGCAAATTGTAATACTCAAAATTTATCTTTGGAAGCCATAACAGATCTCTAATGCTTAACGGAAACACAGTTGCGTAAATATAAAAAAAAAGATGTGAAAATTGCATCGAAGATACTGAAATAGTAATAAAGGACATCAACATATACAGAGCGGATAGATCTGCTAGAAAGTATTTACATGAAAAACACCTACACATGTGAAGCAAAGGTAAACAAATTAAATAATAAAGTCGAAATTCTTATTTTAGAAGGAAAATAACGAAATCTAATCATTATGAGCGCGTATAAACTACGTACGAAACACTACAAAAATGAATTTCAGTTCGTTACAAATTAAATAGATAATGATAATGAAAATGATGATAAGGATAAGTTTTATTGGTAGGATATAAATCCCATAATATTACAACGTGCCATTTAAAACCCTAGCACCAAATATATTAATTTGTGGGGATTTTAACTTTCTATTAATAATATGGTATAAAAATGGCGAAGTTATATGTGTTGAGAAGTGCTGCGGTAACATTACAAACGACGATAGAACTTAGGCAATAATGCCGTTAGATACAATGGAAAATTATACGTTAACCTTCGAAATTTGTGAAGCAACTCGAAAAGAGAACATTTTTATTCAATTTTGACAAATAACAATGGCATAATAATAAATAGAAATGTAATCCAAACAAATTTTCCTGATCATAACCTAATCGATATATAAATAAAAAATTATCAACCAGAAGACCCAAAACGGATCATAGAGGAAACAGAAGGAATATTTGAAGGATTAAATATGAATTCAAAGAAAGTACAATGGACAAGTACAAATGCAGAATTAAAGGAAGTAAACTGGGAATTGCTATTTCGTGATAAAACTCCAGAAGAATTACGAAACTAAATCAATATTTAGACAACGGAAAGAAACCATAAAAATATCCCCTGATGCAAACGGACGCGAAGACGCAAGCTAGGAAAAAATTTTCACGCGAATAGAAATGGACCTAAAACAATCATTCATTCACAAGACAAACGAGGCGGAAAACAAGAAAGCAGAAAACATAAAATTAACTTTTTTACATCTTTTGGAAAAGAAAAATGAAATGTAAAGAAAGTTTTGGTCTGTTAAAAAAATGGAGTAAACAAATATACAAATGAAATCAGAAGAGATGAGCGAACAGCTTAAGGAACAATTTAACTGCGTCCAGCAACCCTTAGCTCGACATAAAAATAACTCTGGATGAATTGTTTGACATAGAGTCAAATCAGCCAAGAACAGGTGCGGATACGAATCTATTAATGGATTCTGAATTTTTGGAAAGCTGCATAATTAAGGTTGTCTCATAAGCACGATAAAATTCAACACCATGGAGTACCATGTTTCTAAAGAAATGCAAAGAGAGTATAGTGAGTGACTATACGAGTATACTTACTCTGGGAAAACTGCTCGACAAAGGAAAAATCCAACTTTCATTAAAGAACGCGAACATCGTTCCCTTATTGAAAGGGGGTAACAGACCAATGCCTAAGAATTATCGCTCAGTTGCATTCACCAACCACCATGTAAAGTGCTTTGAACGGGCAATTAGAGACAAAATCGCTTACTACCTGCAGGAAAAGAAATTATTAGTTCGAACCAACATGATTTCAGGACTGGAAGATCATGTCTATCACAGCTACTTGACCACAAAGAGAAAATGCTGGAAACATTGTGTCGTAATCAAAATATAGTTGTAATACATGCTGAGTTTGCCTAAGCCCTCGATAATTGTGATCATGGGATTATAACAAACATAACTGAAAAAACAGGACTTACTGGAGAGTTGGGACGATACAAATTTAATTTTCTGATTCAATGAGCACAAAAGTATTAGCAAATGAAATTAAAGCTGATATCTCAGAAGTCATCAACTCTGTCCCACAAGGTATCGTATTAGCGCTCTCGCTGGTCATAATAATGACTGTAGACTCAGATTCAGATATTAAAGATAGTGTTGTAGCGTGCTTCGCGGACGATATAAAGATATTGCAAGGGAATATCAAATGAAGATGACTTAGAAAACAAAGAAAAGTCATTGAAATACCGTTCAGGAGAGCGGAAGATAAAACTATGAAGTTCAACGAAGAAAAATTCCAACGCATAGGATAGGGTATTAAGAAGTTACAGAATAAAGGGTGCAAAACACAAGACAAACAGGTAACACCAAACCCACAAGTAAAGGGTCGTTGCGTAATAAGGCCATCGGATGCAGAATTCAGAAAACTACACTCAAAATAAAACCTAAATTTAGAACTTACAACTTCTTTATGAGGGTGCATTCTATGGAGAGTTTTTCCTTCTTTTGGGAACCAAAGCTTCTTTTCGGATGATATAATAACTTTTAATGATACATAACTTTTTTACATGGAAGAAATGATCTTCAAAACTTATTTTTGAGTGATTTGAGACCATAGAAGATAATATTTCTGTACATAGAAGGTTGCGGAACATTTTTGTTTTCTGTGTACCACATTCAAATTTCAACAGCAAGAAAGATAATGGGGATTATCTGGATGAGGCCCCATAGTAGTATGGAAGAGTTTAGTCTTATCACTAACTGAGTATTGTTCAGTACTCATAAGCCCATACAGAAAACGAAACATTGCAAATACAGGAGCCATGCAAAGGATTTTTATCATCTAAGGATTTCTCTCATCTACAGTAAGATAAAGAGAACGAAGGATGAAAACTATTGGCCACAATTACAATCCCTGAAACTCTTCTCTCTGGAAAGAAGACGTAAGTGATACACAGTCACATATATCTATATATCTTCTTGCATATCCCTTTGACGCTTGGCATATCGGTGGTATACGGATTTTAAGGATTACAACGGCGATTACCAAGAGATCAGTTTGTTTCTTTTGTGATTTAAGGGAAGAGATAGTTGATATAAAACGTAGTGTACGCGAGGTGACGGAAAGACTTGCAACGCTTGATGAGGGTAGGGGTAGGGTTACAGTTGACGAAGGCCGAACCTATACTAACGTTGAAGACGTTAGTAATTTGAAGGGTGAGGTGAGGAACATAGTTTCTAGCATAGGTAGCTTATCGGGAAGGTTAGATAGAGTTGAGGAAGGGGTTAAGGTTGGTCCGAGATTAGTAGACGGGGAGGGATTTAGAGAGGTTAAGGGTGGAGCTAGGCCACGTACGTTAGGTGAGAGGAATCACCCCCGTCCTATCGAGGTTTCGAACCCTTTCGCCCAGTTGAATAGGGATGTGAACGAGGGGGGAAACTATTTTAATTGGGGACGCTTTAGTGCGCCATATGGATAAGGAGTTCGTTAAACGGAATCCAACCAAGAGGAGGAGGGTCGGTCTACCAGGGGTCAGGGTTGACAGAATTAGAGACGAAGTAGATAGGATTGATGTTGCCTCCCGTCACTCGATGTTGGTGACGATGGTAGGGGGCAACGACTCGTATAGGCCCGATACGAGAGTGCCTGACTTTTGGAGATATATAGGGGATTAATTAGGTCCTTGAAGGCAAGGTTAGATAGGTCTTTAGTTCTAGGTATTACCCCTAGGCACGGTTTGGGTCTTAGGATTACGTCAAAAACAATATTTTTTTAATACTAAACTAGAAGAGATTTGTGCTGAGGAAAATGTACCCTTCGTAAAGCTGTGGTCAGAATTTAGTGATCCTAGCCTTTTTATAAAAGATGGGTTGCATTTCAATAAAATAGGGAATGCTAGGCTAGGTAGGTAATCGATGAGAACGTTCGAAAGCTGTATAGGTCGAAGCCTTCTTTAAACGTTGTGGGTCCGGGAAACGCCGGCCCAACGTGAAAAATAGTTAACGCCGATCCGTGGTAAAAAATAATTTAAACGTCTTTTATTGTAACGCGCGTAGTATTAGAAATAAATTGAACGAATTTAAGGTAATAATTTATTCCGGGAACTACGATATAGTTGCTATAACCGAAACATGGTTAAATACCATGACTCGGGACTTGTTGGGGGAACTTGATATAGTGGGTTTTAAACTATCGAGGTTAAGATAGATTTTCTGGCTGCAATTAATGCGATATGCGTTGAAGTTAGGGCGCGTAGTATTATCTTTAATTTTGTTAATTACGAGATTTTTTACTGGTAATGATGAGGGTTTGAGACTGATTGAGTTCATGGAAGATAATTTTTTACGACAGATGGTTACCGAACCAACACGCGGTGACAATATCTTAGACGTGGTGATGACGAACGACGATAATATAGTCGAAGGTTTAGAAGTAGGTGAGAGTTTGGAATGTAGTGATCACCAAATTATTAGGTTTAAGCTAATGATAGAAAACAGTAAGGATAGTAACGTAATACAGGGTGGGCCGTAAGTTTCCATACATAGGAAAAATTAAACGTTTGTTTTTATGTTTCAGATACCCTAAGAATATGCGTTTGACGTAAGATCTTGTTTACTGATGAAGCAAATTTTTACGTCAATGGAGAGGTTAATCGGCAAAACATACGTTATTGGAGTAATGCTAACCCTAACTGGCTGAGTCCGACGAAGATGCAAGGTGCCTGTAAAGTGATGGTGTGGGCCGGGATATGGGGGTGACAGAATTATTGGACCAATTTTTGTCAGTGGAAATCTTAATGCCGAAAGGTATCTTAACATGTTGCAAGAAGAGATTTTCCCATCCCTGCTAAACGAGGAAGGTAACTTCCCAGTTTACTTCCAGCAAGATGGAGCTCCACCTCATTATGGTCTTCACGTGCGTCGGTATTTGGATCAGCAGTTTCCGGATGCTTGGATTGGTCGGCGTGGTCCTGTGGAGTGGCCTCCCAGATCCCCAGATCTCACCCCCCTTGATTTCTATCTTTGGGGGCACTTGAAGGCCATGGTGTATCAGGAAAAGATACGAGACATAAATCATCTAAAGGAACGTATCACCAACGCCATTACAAGCATAACGTCAACTGTGCTAATGCGTGTTCATCAACAGTGGGGAACACGTATTGAAATGTGTTTTCAAAACAATGGCAACCATGTAGAGCATATTATATAAATAAAAATGGTTGTCCATAAAAAAATGTTTATTTTTCCTATGTATGGAAACTTACGGCCCACCCTGTAGAAGTCCCCGATTTTCGTAGGGCTAATTTTGATAGTTTTGCGGACAGGATGAGAGTAGTGGACTGTGGTAATTTATTTATGGGTAATGACGCCAATTTTCATTGGGAGGCGTTTAAAGAAAGTTTTATGAATATCGAAAGGGAGTTTATTCCTCATAGGCCCAAGCGCGCTAGAAATCATGGTAGTTCCAAGTGGTGGACTAGGGAAATAGGCGAGTTCATAAACGAGCGTAACAGAGCGTATAGACTTAATAAGCGCAATGGCACAGTAGCTAACTTTAATAAATATATCGAGCTTAGACGTCAGGTTAAAAGATCTGTTAGGAATGCTAAGCGTAATTTAGAGATACTTATGGCTGCGGATAGTAAACATAATCCAAAAAAGTTTTTTGACTACATCAATAATCGTAAGCCGATAAAAGATAACATGGGCCCTCTAATGGACGCTAACAGCGCTTTGGCTTCCGAAAGCTCAGGCGATGGCGGGTATTTTTAACAACTTTTTTGCGGCAGTTTGTATCGTAGAAGACGTAAATAATGTCCCCGACGTTGACGATATCGTTCCATTTAGTAGTGAGACTATTTTGAATGATATGACTGTTTGCGAGGGTGAGATTCCTCATTATATCGATAAGCTAAAAGTTAGCAAGGCTCCAGGCCCTGACGCGCTTTATTCTAGACATTTGAAAGATTTGAAAGACGTTATCGTAGGCCGCTTAACAAAAATTTTTAATAAGTCACCGGAAGCGGGGATTATTCCTGAAGACTTCAAATTAGCTAATGTTACGCCCATTTTTAAAAAAGGCGACCGCACAGTAGCTAGCAATTATAGGCCTATTAGCTTAACGTCAGTTGTCGGTAAACTTTTGGAATCCGTAGTTACGGACCGTATCGTCGATCACTTAGAAAGTCGCGATTTGATTGATAGTAGTTATTTATTTAGACTGTAAAAAAGCGTTCGATACAGTTCCGTATAGAATATTAATTGCGAAGGTTAAAGCGCACGGTATACGCGGTCAGGTAGCTAACTGGTTAGAGGAATGGCTTCGTGCCAGGAAAAAGAGGGTCGTCGTTAATGGTAGGGAATCGGGGTGGCTGGATGTAGGTAGCGGTCTCCCTCAGGGTTCAGTGTTAGGCCCATTGCTAATCGTAATCTACATTAACGACATAGATGTAGGCTTGACCAGTAACGTGTCAAAATTCGCGGACGATACTAAAATAGGCGGTAAAGTTCTTAACGTGGACGATAGAAATAGGCTCCAAGACGATGTAAATAGGTTTATGGAGTGGACGGATGAGTGGCAGAGGCAATGTAATGTAGACAAATGTAAAGTTTTGCATATAGGTTCTTGTAACAATAATTACACGTACACGATGAACAATAGACAGTTAGCGAGCGTTGACGAGGAAATAGATTTAGGTGTACGCGTAGTTAAGGATTTAAAATTTGGGAACCAGTGCCTGGAGTCTTGCGCAAAAGCTAATAGGATGTTAGGCTTCTTTGCGCGTAATTTCGAATTTAAATCGAAGAATATTATATTGTCCCTTTACAAGTCCCTAGTCAGGCCTCATTTAGAATATGCCGTTCAGTTTGGTGCCCGTATTTGCGTGAGGATATTGAGAGGTTGGAAAGGGTTCAGCATCGCGCCACGAAACTAATTCCGTCATTGCGTAACAAGTCTTACGAAGATAGGATTAAAGGGTTAGACTTGCATTCACTCGAAACTAGGAGATTAAGGTGGGAGCTTATTGAAGTTTTCAAAATCGTTAATTAAATCGATAACGTACATTTTGACAAACTGTTCACTTTCGATAATAGCAATACTCGTAATAACGGATTTAAGTTACGTGACAGACGTTCCATTACTAACATCGCTAAAAACTTTTTTACGTTTAAAGTAACTAATAAATGGAATAATCTTCCCGCATCCGTCGTGAACTCTACCAGCGTTAATATGTTTAAGAACCGTTTAGATAGACATTTTAAAAATATTAACGTTGTTTAAAATAATAAAACAATTAGTAACAGGAGCTCTGGGGATAGTGGTCGAGGATGAGTCTGTTGACGATTAAGGCCAGCTTGTGACATGCCAGCGTGTGATATGCCAGCAATAAAAAAAAAAAAGGATTCTAACACGAACTTAGATGTAGCTCGTAGCGTAAACTAACTCACTTTTTGTTATACTCTTCCTACTTTTTTTTTCTTATCCTCTCTTTACTTGCATGTCCGTAGTTTGCATGGTATGACAGTGTTTGAGTTAAGACTGTGTTTGTATGGTTTGTAAGCGTTCTTATTTTACTTCTTTTCATCTTTCACCCCTTTCCTATTCTCTTCGACTATTTTTCCGATTTGTCGGCAGTGGTCGGCGGATGATGATGGTGAGTCTTTCTCTCTCTTTTTCTGAATGAATGTTAACCCACGAATGATAGGTTTTGCTACTTACGTAACCCCTTATTCTCTTCTTTTAACCCCTACCCTCTCCTTTCTCTCGGGGCTAACCTTAGAGTGGATCTTAGGGTCTTTGTTAGCCTTAGCTTCTGTAGATCTGTAGATCCTCCTTTCGCGATTTCTGTGAAACCTTTTCTATTGCGTAAGACATATCAAAAGCTTTTGATAGAGACTGGCAGAAATCTTTAATCTCCAAACTGCCCTCTTTCGGTTTCTATCGTTCTATCTGTGCCTTCATCTCTGATTTCCTTTCTGGCCGATCCATAGCTGCAGTTGTAGATGGTCATCTCTCCCCTTTAATGAGAGCACGCAGTACCCAAGTTTCGACACATTCCTATTCCTTTTCTGTCTAACTCTCTAACGCAAGGGTTAATCGGTATTTTCAACCTTTCATCTACTCAACCTGTGAACTCTGGGACAATCTTCCTCATTTCATCTTTCCCCAGTCTATGACCGTTAATCTTTCAAACGCAATGTCCAAGCATCTCCCCCTATGGGAGGGGCATTTTTGTGGGCACTCGCCCTTGGCCCCTCCTTCCCGCCTAAAAAAAATCTATATATATGGAAAATACTCGAGGGATATGTATCAAACATTAGCAACGAAATAGAAATATATTGAAATATGAGAAGATGTAGATTCCGTACTGTCCCAGCTGCGGTGGGGCAGGGGGCCATGAAAACGAAGACAACAAATACTCTCAGAATACGTGGCTCAAAACTCTTTAACCTGCTGTCAAAAGAACTGAGAATCCTCCAGCAGCTCAACTTAAATATAGTCCAGAAATAGCTAAATAGATTCTTGTGTAAACCCCCTGACCAGCCATGCGTAGCTGCCTACAAGGGTAAGATGAGAGCTGAAAGTATTTCTTCCCTTTAACAAAACCTCCAGATAAGGAGGGATGCTGCAGAAGGCTCGAAGGCAGGTCGATCCTGAACTATCGTTCGAACACAACTAACGTATGAGATATCTGTCCTGTCAACCTGTCAGATGTTCCGCGCGTCGGTCTTTTTGCATGGAGGTCAGGCTGGTGGTTCCACTTTTAGATCTGGCTTGAGGTTGGAGGGAGTTGCTTTCTTGATTTCTCCATTTCATACCAGGTAATCTGGGATTGTCTTGAGCCACGTGTCAAGTTTTCTTTTGAAGATGTCCACAGGTATACCAGTTGTATTCCTAATGGCCTTTGGTAAATGGTTGAATAGTCTTGGCCCTTTGACAATAAAGCTATTTTCCTTCATTGTTGATGATGCCACTTGTCTGGCCTTCAGTTTGGTAACAATAAACAGTCCATCTTTCTTATTTTGCAAAGTTGTTTGGATGGTTTTCGGGTTAATTTTGATGTTAAGTAGTATTTTCTCTCTCATTTTGTATGCGTACATTATGGTGTACTTCTCTCTCTCTCTCTCTCTCTCTCTCTCTCTCTCTCTCCTTTCCAGCTAATACAGATTTAATGTACACAGTATTTTCCATTAATTTAGTTCTTTGCAGCAAATGACTTTGGCTGTGAAATTTCTTTGAATTTCTTTTAGCTTATTTTTACTGTCTCTATTTTGATATGGGTACTATAATAAAGTCTGGGCAGTATTCCAGTTTTGGTATGATCAACGTTTTCAACAAGAGAATCATTACTTTCGTGTTCTTTCTTTTAAAAATTCTTAGTATCTGTCCCCGTAATTCTTTTTGCCTTGTTTATCGCTATCTGATTTTGTGTCTCAAGTTTCGCATCGTCGGTCATTATGACTCCTAAATCTTGTGTTTTCGTGCTTCTCTCAGTTTCCTGTCTATTTGGGGCAGAAATATTCCATCTGTTTTAGTTCCTCATTCCTTCCATATATATTTAAGCGCTGAAATTTTTCGGTCTTAAATTTCATGTTGCCTTCTGTCCATCTGTATATTCTGAGTGTGTCCGTTTTTTAAGGCTTCCATATGTTCTGTGTTTCTAATATATATATATATATATATATATATAAGTGAAAAATGGAAAAACAATATAGACCGACCGCTTTCGTGTATATTTGACAAAACATTTTCAAAATCTTGAGTGTATTGTCAAATACATACCAACCCGCTCTGTTGATTTTTTTGCTTTCTCTTGGTGTTTTTATGGCATATATATATATATATATATATATATATATATATATATATATATATACTATTTCATGGTTGTTACTGTAAGAGGGAGGTCTTTCACGCCTAATTCTTTGATTATAGCTTAATTTGAATGGAACTGCACTGATAAAGATCAAATTCATTGTGAATAAAAATCTCCCCTGTTTGACTGTCATTTTTTTTTACTGTTGAAACTTGAAAGGGCCTTTTTATTACATGATCTCTTTCTCTGCCAAAATGTTCAATTTTACTTCCAAACTTAACTTTTAATCTCCCGCGGTGTTAGTATATATATATTATATATATATATATATATATATACGCAAAGAAATCACAAACACAAAGCAACACGTAATCTTTTTAATAAGCAAAGAATCACCGGGAAAAGGAAAAGGATATACATATATATACTGTGTGTATATACACGTGTGTGTGTGTGTGTGTGTGTGTGTGTGTGTGTGTTATTAATGCAGATCTTTCGGTACATTCACTAACACCATTTTCGGTACTAAAATTTATGAAGGTGATCACTGAAACTTTGTTATTCGTTGCATGAAGATAAAATTTTAAACAGGTTATAAATAAACTTAAAAAACTAAAAAAACTTAAAAATAATTTTGGACAAAAGGTTTACCAAAATTAAAAATGTAAAAAATAAAAGGATCACCTGAAGATCAGGGGCCCCAGCCTTCTTTAGTTAGCCTTATAAGGCTAACTAACGAAAATATCACGACTTAACCTAACCAATCATTAGGTCAACTGTACGCCCTTGATGATTGGTTAGGTTAAGTCGTGATATTTTCGTTAGTTAGCCTTATCAGGCTAACTAACGAAGGCTGGGGCCCTGATCTTCAGGTGATCCAATTAAAATTAGGTGAAATTAAAATAAAAGGAAAATCATAAGGCTTTTCAATGCAAATTGAAATCACTTAATTCAGGTAACTTATTAGCAGTGCTGTAACGTAACTAGTTACTCAGTAATCGTTACTTTTTTTAGTAATTGTAACGGTAACTAGTTACATTTTCCTGCCGAATAATGTAACTGTAATTAGTTACAAAAATTCATACGAATATATGTAACTTGTACCAATGAGGGCAAGTACTTTAGTCAGTAGCTACTTTTTCACAAGCCTTCCTCGATGTACGTGTTGTGCACAGCGCGAGTTTATTGACAACTTATAGCTAATGTTAATATGATAAAATCTTGTTTATTTGTTAAATCACAATCAATCTGAAACAAATTAACACTCTTGGCAGGTACCACTTGTTAGGGAAAGTATTTTAATAAGGATCAGATGCTCGCTAAAACCAGGAAAAATGCTGAAAGTAGCTTTTGAAGTAACTAGTAACAAGTTATTTTTTTGAAACAGCAATAAGTTACTAGTTACTGTTTTTGAGACAGTAACTAGTTACTGTGACTAGTTACTTATTTGAGGCAGTAACTAGTAACTGTAATTAGTTACAAAAAATGTAACTGTCACAACACTGCTAATTAGATATAGTTACGGAAAAAAGTTCGCCTAGAGACCTGAAATGGCTAAAAAAGCAAAACACAATGAATCAGTAACTATGAATCAGTAAAATTTCAGTATTCTGTTTCTGAAACAGAATTGACCAATTAGTAATATATTATACTCTGAAAATTTTATATTTCTAGTCGAACTTATTTCCGAAACTGTGGTTACATTAGAACAAATGACAAAAAGATTAAGACGAAATGTACATAAAGTACTCGGTTATTACATGAAAAGCAAAGGTACATTTTTACTTATCTTAAAATATTAATAAAAATGTCCTCATTAAATTGTGATTTGTTTAAGAAATTAATTAAAAATAATTAAAATTGATTTTGCTTTAATTTTACAATTTCACTTTTCGTGAACATTTTGTTAAAAATTATTTTTAATATTAAAAATCTAAATTTAATTTATTTTTATAATATTTTTTTGTTTTTATTATTAATTTTTGTAACGGGGTTACAAAATTTCAGTATTTCTCTTTGTAAAATTTTAGTGCCAAAGATGGTATTATTATTGGATAATAAAAATTCTGGCACTCCAATTTTGTTTTTCCTTATTTGGCTTTTTGATTTTTTCTGGAAACCTCATTAGTAACTTTATATATATTATCATCTATCTACCTATCTATCTATCTATTTATCAATCTATCTATCTATTTATCATCTATCTCTCTCTCTCTCTCTCTCTCTCTCTCTCTCTCTCTCTATATATATATATATATATATACATATATATGTTATCACTGCAATTCCTTTTCGCTTCACGTTTGAAGTTTTGCACTTAAGTAACTAAAAAAAAACCCGTTAATAGAAATAAGGAAATTTTACAACTCAATTACGCATATTTTATTCAATGTTTTATTACGAAGCAACAAAACGTTCCATCTTTGTCAGTTGTACGTATGCGCAACAACGCAAAAGGGTCAATGCAGATTCATTAAATATAATAATAAAACGTCTCGGAATATTCGTAAAAAAGTAATAAAACCTTAACAAAAATTATTTGAGAATGGAAGTGGCCATGATAATTGATTTAAGTTTCTCAATAAAGAGAAATACGTAAGCATTGTTTGCGCATGCGCGAAAAATGAGGAAACTATAACAACATATTGGCCTTGAGGAAAAGAACATCGTATAACAATTTTAGAACTGTGTATTTACGGTATATTTTCAGGATTTATGCGCGTAATTTCTAGTTAATATCAAGGTTCGAAACCAGAGGGGGTCAGAGGGGGCTTGAACCTTACAAATTTACGTGGGACCCATGGAAATGTGCTGTCCGATGAGACCCAGGGTGAGTTGTGCAAAACCCCTGTAAATATTTATATGTAGTGTGTTAATTTTCTATATCTAAAGCTTTGAAGTTTTAATTTATATGAAACATGTGTAACCAGGCCATATATACACACACACACACATATATATATATATATATATATATATATATATATAATATATATATATATATATACACACACACACACACAGTATGTTATCTAAAATCAGGTATGAAAAGGACATGGTGGTACAGGTTTCCCAGACCATGATCATGTCCAATATGATACTACATTCTGTTGTTTACAACTGCTGTTCTTCTATTGTTATCTACATAATTGTATATGCCAGTTATCATAATTCTAATAGGCCTATGCTGTGGTATAATGCATTGTACTACCAGAATGTGTTAGAGTAGGTTTAAGAAATCTGAAATCTCATGATGATGTCATTGTTTTACTTTGGTTTAGATAATATATTCTAGAAGTATATTTTGAATTTTTTTGGTAATATCTTTGCTTTTCACGACTATTACAGTTGACTATCTATCACCTGATCTTACTTTCTTAGTAATGGGTAAATCCTCAATTATAAGCCTATATAAGCCTATATATTGCCCTTTTTCGAAAACTGATAATATTTAAGTTCTATTTTTTCCTTTTATGACTACAAAATATTTGTTAAAGGTTACGTCTGTAATTTCATTGAATAGATGGTCTTTGCCACTCAATGTCATTCCCATTCCCGTCCAAGGTTCGCAAATGGGAATATTCAAAGTAGGAATTCCAGGTTTTGAAAAAAAAAAAGAGTTTTCTGATTTAGGTAAAGTGCAGAAGATTGACTAAACTCTATACCCGAAGGGTATTTTTCTATAAAATATCTAACTTAAGCTGAGGAATCCTATACAGTAAGAATGAAAATAGATCGAACTGGGAAATGCTTCCGTTCAGATTCCGACTTTCAAAATTCTTATTCATGGACGAAGACTGAAATGGAATGGCCAAGTTTAGGAACAGACCTATTCTTCAAGCACTCATACACGCGTGTGCTCGCTTGTATATTCTCTGTATTACAGAGTTTTGTCTCAAGTTTAACATCCTTTTATATACAATAATAATAAATCACTACATTAAACAAAGACCCGTTAGAGAGATTAATCTTTGCTGGTTAAAACGCATCAGCAAAGAACATTTCCAATTAAGAATTAGGCCACAAAGCGGTTACAAAGTTTACTCTTGGTACCACTGAATCAAATGAGGTTTTCATCTTGAAGAGGTAGGATGGGTTTTTTGGTTTAGTAGCTGATGATAGAGGTACGTATGGATTGTACGAGCGAAAAGATGAGATGTAGGTTGAAAGAAGAAGAGATAAGGTCTATAATAAGTGTAGAAGATGTCTGTTTAAAGAAAATAACTTTAAGTGTAATTTATATTAACAGTTGGAACAGTAGTTTTAAGGTATATAGGAAACTCAGGCGTATATATATATATATATATATATATATATATATATATGTTGGTGTGTGTGTGTGTTGTGTGTGTGTGTGTGTGTGTGCGTGTGTGTGTGCGTGTGTGTACATACATTTTACACAACAACATATATTTTTGTTCAGTGCAAATGAATTTTCTCCCTTGCACACCGCACGACTATCTGATTTATATAGCTGCATGATATTTTTATCTTCAGGAACTTGCTATTATGAAGAAAGATTCATTCCATGACCTCCAAAGCAACATATCTCAAACCATTTTATGATATATATATATATATATATACAGGGTGGGCGGAAAGTAGCTCCCTATTTTGGATTGGTAAAAAATACGTATATTATCCATTTATTTCAGAAGAAAAAATGAAAAGGTAGGCATACATGGTAGGTTTTCTCTAAAATTCAATGTGGGCTCCAACTCTTTCCACCAGCTTCTGGAGCCGCCCAGGAATGGCGTCCACTGACTTTAGCAGGAACTCCGGCGGGATGGAGGACATGACTTCCCGAATTCGGTCCTCCAGTTCTTCCAATGTCCTCGGTTTGGTGCGGTAGACTTCTTCCTTTACCCACCCCCAAAGAAAGAAGTCGCACGGTGTCAGTGGGGCTCCTGGCTGGCCATTGATGTGGACCACGACGACCCTCCAACGCCCAGGGAAGTGGGCATCCAGCCACTCACGGACAACAAGAGCGAAGTGCGGAGGGGCGCCATCTTGCATAAATATCAGATCGTCGATGTTCTCCCATGTGCTGACAACCGGCCAGACCTCGTTTCGCACATAGCAAGGTACCGCTCAGCACTCATGGTGTTGCGCAGAAGGAACGGGCCCACAACCTGATCTGAGGTCATACCACACCACACCGTTACACTGAACCGATTCTGCCATTTTTCAGCGGTAACCGTACGACTTCTTTCTTTGGGGTGGGTAAAGGAAGAAGTCTACCGCACCAAACCGAGGACATTGGAAGAACTGGAGGACCGAATTCGGGAAGTCATGTCCTCCATCCCGCCGGAGTTCCTGCTAAAGTCAGTGGACGCCATTCCTGGGCGGCTCCAGAAGCTGGTGGAAAGAGTTGGAGCCCACATTGAATTTTAGAGAAAACCTACCATGTATGCCTACCTTTTCATATTATTTCTTCTGAAATAAATGGATAATATACGTATTTTTTTTACCAATCCAAAATAGGGAGCTACTTTCCGCCCACCCTGTATATATATATATATAATATTAAATTTTGTGTAATACGTAAATTTTTCACTTTTTAACAAAACACTGCTCAGGCCCATACACCCTCTCAGGATACGAGCAGCTCGCAGCATCATTGCTAAACATGTAGAAAATCGCTGTACTATTATAATGTGGATTCAGCACCTCAGCGGTACTTGATGTAACTGTGCTTTGATTTATCGTATCCAATTGAGGATCCAGTCCACAATTCTTTTATGCGCGTTTGTATTGCAAACACTCCTGATTTTATAGGTCCGACTGCATGACTCTTCAGGAGCAAGATGTTCTAATCACAAAAAACATTCACACTACCTCAGATCTGCTCTATACATAAATTGGATCAAGAACTCTAAATACATACACACACACACACACACACACACACACACACACAGAGGGTTGACAGAAGTAAATAGACATCATAATGTTCCTCAGAAGTAAATAGACACCACAATGTTCCTCAAGAACAAATGGCGAAGCTTATCAATGGAAAGCCAGAACGTATATCACCTTTACATAATGGAAAGGGTAAAGCAACACGATTCTAAACATGTATTCATTCAATAAATCTGCTGTTTATTGACTTTATTATCATATAAACACTGGGAAAACCGAAGGTGTCTATTAACTTTTGACAACCGTCTGTGTGTATATATATATATATATATATATATTCAACTGCAAAGAACACGCAGTATAAATAACGTAAAGAAAACGACGCTTGTATAGGAGATATTCCCAGGTGGTTACCTCATTTTTTCATTTGTTCCGTTCTCTCTCTCTCGTCTTGCGCGGAATATCTCCTATACAAGCGTCGTTTCTTTACGATATATATATATATATATATATATATATATATATATATATATATATTAGTGATGTACCGATTCCAAAATTTAGCCGATGCCGATTCTTTGCTTATATTTTAAAAAATCAATTCCCTTTATAAATTTTACTAATATAATGTGGAACCTTTCAATTTTCTTATTTTTACATTACAAATTTGTTAAAATGCTTTCTTTAGCTCATTCCACATATACAGCACCAGAATTTGTTAATATCGTGCTAAAATGATGTTAAATAGTTTTATTACTCAGTAAAATGATAAAATAATTTTATTTTAGTTTTATAAATTGAATACCAATATTTAAAGTAATTGGTTTTTCTTTATGTTGAAGGTATTTTCTTTCTTCAACACTTGTAAACAACAGCAAAAAATTTCATTAAAATTTAAAGTCTCTGGTTGCCAATTTTAAAAGAAAAAATGAATATACCGTTTTGGTTTATAAAATTATTAAATACTTAAAATAAAGTCAACATAATAAGATGATTTAATATATAAATTATAAAGTACAACTTATATAGAATTATTATTAATATACAGTCGGAATTACAATAGTTTATAATACGTATTTAGAGATTAGCTAGTTAGCGAAATGTAAATTCATGGGTAACTTAACTTACTAAGTTTTGCGTTTTTCGTGAATGTAAAATATTTGTATGTAATTACACTTGAAAATGAGTATAAATGATCATAATAGTGTTTTTCGCATGTTCATTTTGTATAAATAGAGATTTCGCTTTGTAATAACAATTTTAAAATTTCAAAGAATCGGTAAGAGAATCGGCTAAATTTGGCCGATTCCAATTAATCGGTTACACCACTAATATATATATATATATATATATATATATATATATAATATATATGTATGTATCTTTTTATTTTAGGTAAAATCTGTATAGGTTTTAATAACAATGATAAACGCTAAATAAATAATAATTAATAATTTATTTAAAAAAATAATAATCAATAATTCGCAAACGTGTTTTTAAGCGTTTTTTCGTGAATGTAAAATATTTGTATATAATTACACTTGAAAATGAGTATAAATGATCATAAATAGTGTTTTTCGCATGTTCAATTTTGTATAAATAGAGATTTCGCTTTGTAATAAAATTTTAAAATTTCAAAGAATCGGCAAGAGAATCGGCTAAATTTGACCGATTCCGATTAATCGGTACACCACTAATATACACACACACACACATATATATATATATATATATATATCTTTTTATTTTGGGTAAAATCTGTATAGGTTTTAATAACAAATGATAAACGCTAAATAAATAATAATTAATAATTTATTTAAAAAAAAAGAAATAATCAATAATTCGCAAACGTGTTTTTAAGCGTTCAACAACCAAACTGAAAAAAACTAAGCGCGTGACGCTTTATAATTAAACATTAATTAAGAGGTCAAAAGCTTTTTATGGGCTTGTTTATGGTCGAAATTATGAACATCATAAAAGCTTAAAACACGCTTATAAATGTATCGAAAGAACCATTTTGCACACACACCAAATTTTCAGTGTAATTTAAATGCAGGAAGGTAAAATATGATTTAATTAAAGCTATCATTTTTAAGTACTTAAAACACGCAATGGCTCGCATTAGTTGACCTGAGCGGCGTCCATTTTCTGTCCCTCATCACTGCCACTGCATGATTATTATGCTTGCTCTTGTTGTAGGCCACAAAAAAATGTTTAGAGGTAAAATGTTAGTGTAAGATATTAAGTTAGTAGTAATGTGGCATTTATATTTCATTGTTGTATAATAATTACTGGCAAACGTCCGTAGCTGAGTGGGTAACGCCGTTTACCTCCGAGCGAAGCGAGGTCAGAGGTTTGAATTCCAATGATGCTCGTAATATAGAGGAGTTGGCGCAATAAGCCGCCTTAGTTGACCCGAACGGTGTGCCAGTTTCTGGCGCTCCTGACTGATAATTACACGAATTACTGGAGGGAAATTTTTCAGATACCTGAAAATTGCGTTATTTTTCTTACACATTTTTGTAAAAAAAAATGCAAATTACTGAATTCCGTCAATGATAATCGCGAATTTATTTCATTTTTCATCTATTTTATATCATGAAATTGCAGGTAAAAATTAACATAACGTATTCTATGATGTAAATTTTAAAATTATCTACCTGTCCAACGTAGCAAATTATATACACAGTATATATATATATTTATATATACGCAGTAACTGCCCTAATTTTTTTCAGAAGAAAAAAAAAAATATATATATACACTATATGTATATGTTACGTTAACACGTACAGCAGTAATTTGTGTTTAGTCATTATAGAGTCCAGAAGCATTAATGTTACCATACGTTTTGTGCTTATTATGGACTAAATGCATTCCTCGTACAAATTTATGAAAGATTTTCTCGCTTTTGGGGGCAATTGAACAAAATATAAATTCAAGATATATATAAAGCGCGTATATTGCTGTAAGCACCACCGATTTGGTACTTAAACATTTTTTTCTCTCGCCCTCCTAATATATATATATATATATATATATATATATATAGAGAGAGAGAGAGAGAGAGAGAGAGAGAGAGAGATTATTGCTAATAATCATTTAGCAGGGCCAGAAAATGGCATAACGCTCAGGCCAGCTCATGCTGACCATTACTTTACCTCCTGTATCATTATGACTATTATTATTACCGGGATTCGAACCCGTGATCTCAATGCCTTCATTTCGCTCATAGGGAAACGTTGTTACCAACTGAACTATGGGCGTTGTCTAGATAGATAAATAGATAGATAAATAGATAGATTTAACTCGAGTGCCCCTATACACGCAAAAACATCAAAATGGGTATACTTTTGTGAGCGCTTTGACCATATTTGACTTAATGATGGAGAAGAACATTTATTTATAATAGAATTTTGACCTTTAGCAAGTATTCAGTTACTGTTAAAAAATGTTGAGAAAGTACATATAATATATGTGTGTGTTGTGTGCGCGCGGCGTAGAGAGAGAGAGAGAGAGAGAGAGAGAGAGAAGAGAGAGAGAGTGAAGGCGTTGTATGTTATACACCGTTTGTAATTATCATACATGAAATTGTTAGGTTTCGGTTTGAAAGAATGGTTGTCTGTTGCAAGCCTCAGGACACCGATGGCGAATGAATTGCTTCATGCTTAAGCCAAAGGAAGGCTATTAAATAGTTGCACATAATTATATACGTAGCCAAAATATGTGATTAAATCCATGGGAGGTTACATTAAATTCTTTTTCAGATAATTTTATATATATATATATATATTATATATATATATATATATATACATATATACATATATATATACACACGGTGTGTGTGTGTGTGTGTAATAATAATACTTAGTTAGGAGGGGCTAGAAACTGGCACAGGGATCAGGCAGACTAATGTGGCTCATTGCCCTGACTCCCGAATTAGCATCACCAACACTATTTTATATATATATATATATATATATCTATATTGTTGTTACTGTTATTGCTATTGTTCTTATTGTTGTTCTTGTTGTTGTGCTGGAATTGAACTCCCGTTGCATCTACGTCACAAAGAGGACCCACATTTCGCCATGGGCTTCAAGCAATGAACCCCCAAAATGAAGGGGCAGAGTAGGACCTTTAATCCTCGTGAAATCGGATGATAGCACAACTCTTTGCTGGGCTCTGAACTCTTAACCTTTCAATTTACAGCCCGGCGCCATATCCGCAAGGGGTCTTTGTGTGTGTGTGTGTGTGTGTGTGTGTGTGGTGTGCAGATGGTGTTCATGAAGCTTCGTAAGTGGTTTCAATAGGTATGACTGTGAGCTTTGAGGCATGTGGAGGCTGTTGTAAGCTTGATAAGAAATCAGATATATCCTACAAAATGGAAAGGTACAAAATGGTCACAATTACCTGTTAGATCCGTAGCTACGTCTAATGAGATACAAAGGATAGGCCAAGTTATAGCTCTAGGTTTAATTTTCGTGTGTGTATGTGTGTGTGTGTGTGTGTGTGTGTGTTGTGTGTGTGTGTGTGTGTGTAGCCACTTTTACGTACATGTACAGTATATAGAATAGTGTCTTGTTCTCATTTTAAACTAATTTCAAAGTAATTCGAGTCACAAAGAAAGGAAGAAAGGAAAAATCTTTATGTTAAACATTATAATAATTTTAACACATAATCTGTGGTCTTACACTTTGCCCTTAATAATTTGGCTTTACTGGGCTCTCATATTAATTAAAAAGTAACATATAATTATATAGGGAGTTGGTACACGTATACTGAATAATACGAGGTGTTTTTGAAAATAAAGGCAATATTTAAATCAGTGCTCTCTACTCGGGACGTCATCGCCATGTCGCCAAGTATCATTGAAAGCGTCCTCTCGTTTACTCGTTGTCCATTCGTGGCGCTAATGAGCAAAGGACAGAGAAGTCAGTGGAAGCATCCAGGGTTACCACCGCTTAGAAAAGGTTCTGTTGATTCCATTTTGGGACCCCCTAAGGAGTAATCCTTGCCCACTTCATGGAAGTGGAGTCCCATCACTAGTTCTAAACACTAGCAACGTGCTAGAAAATCTGAAGCTAGCTATTCGAACGAAACGGAGTTGCAGCATGACAATGTGAGACGATACAGTGCTTTGGTGACTATCGACTGCATTTTTAACAAACTTCCTACAAGTACCTCTTTGGACCCCTAAAAGATGGTCTCTGAAGTCAACGATTTCTCAGTGATCACGAGATCCAACAAGAAGAGCAACTGTGACTTACCCAAAAATCAAAAAGCTTTTACCAAGTAGGTATCAAAAAACTTAAATGATTGAAATGTTTGTGATGCAAACCAGGGGAATTATATAGAAAAGTGATAGTATTCAATAAATGATAAATAACATTTACGCAAAATTCATCAATATTCACTTATTAAAAGAAATTTCAATTTTTTTTTTTTAAAACGCTATTTTTTTATTATTTTTAATATCTACGATTAAATCATTCCATAATTTCAGTCCAACAAAATTACATGATTTTTGGGATAAAAGCAATATAAACAGGAATAATTTACTTATTCTATTTTCAGCATCGAGTGGTAATTAAAAAAAAAAAAAAACAATAATTTGCGTTCATGGCTGAAACCATCGAAACTCGAGTAAGTTTTTGCTTTTGTCTTACTTGAATTTCAGTCAAAATCGTTCTTCTGTAAACACTAATTATTATAATGACACCTTCTTAATATTTTAGTAAAATAAATTAATTTTAGCTATAATATCAGTACAGTATTTATAAAATAGTATATTACATACATACATACATACATACATACAAACATACATATAAATATATATATATATATTTGAGTGTAATAAACAATATCGTAATTGCATTGTAAAATTTACTTCTGCTTATACAAGCCACATAAATAATTCATAAAAATAATATTAAAATATTGATGCAACTATCCGTTCTCTTAATTATACGTACAGGAAAACTTACTATCTGCAATTCTAATAACTCAAAGATACGAGTCCAGCCTTTAACAAACCCCTTAATTATACAATTGGTTAATCTTATAATGCGAGGTTTCCCTTAATATTACAAAACCATCTTTATCAATGTTCTATTGCGTCTACCAATTACATAGATCTTTACTCGTATGTATGGTGAGGCAATACAAGAGGGGAATGATGCTTACAACTTTTTATTTTTTTCCTTTTCCGCGCATGCGAGCGTCACCTTTATATAGCAACATATAATAAACACACGGGGGAATAAATGACTATCGTCATACGTGAGTTATGAAGTCGAAATAACCTAATTTACAAGTGCTTCATAACCATTATTTTTAATGATTCGTAGTTTTGGTGCCTTTAATCAAAATACATTATCGAATTTTAAATTAAAATTTGATTCAAACAGGATTAAAAATAGTAATTATTGAAGAGAACTTTTTTTGTGGAAGGGTATTCAGTCAGATGTAAGATGACAAATACGGTTTAATTTCTTGAACAATACTTAATAAAGAAATTAAAACGGGAAGAAATAAAATTACTCATCTTTAGTATCCATAATTGGAATGTGTAAAAATGTTAAAATTGGTAATTCGTGCATAAACCCGGATGAGAAATAAATAGATACGTAACTTATAGACAATTATTTATAAACATTAACATAACAAATTTCAAGCCTACAAAAATACAGTATTGTACTCTAGCTAGTAAACGTGATGTCAGTATATATATATATATATATATATATATATATATATATATATATATATATATATATATATATATATACAGGGTGTTTCATAACATGTGGGACGCACTTTCAGGATGGATTCAGGACCTGAAAATAATGAAAAAAGTTTATATAAACATATGCCCGAAATCGCTTTGTTTCCGAGTTACAGCCCGTTATGTGTTCCAGCAAGTATCCGCCTTACCTTTAAAGGAAGTGCTCAAAATGACCGCCTTGCACTTGAATACACGCCTGTCACGCCTCGTCATAGACTGCCTGACGCGTATTCCAGGTATTGCTCGGATTTTCTGGCATCCTTGTTCTACACGTTGGTGAAGCATTTCAACGTTGTGAATGGGTGTTACGTAAACGATGGATTTCAGATGACCCCACAGGTAAAAATCGAGTGGATTCAGGTCCGGGGAGCGAGCAGGCCACGCAATGGGTCCTCCACGGCCTATCCATTTATCAGGGAAATGGTCATCCAAATAATCTCTGGCTACTCGACTAAAATGAGGCGGAGCGCCGCCATGCATAAACCCCATACGACGTCGGACACCAAGAGGAACTTCATCTAGTAAATCGCTTAAATCATTCTTTAAAAAATTGGGATAGGATTCTCCTGTTAATCTTCCAAGCAAAACAAAAGGACCGATTAAGTTGTCGGCAATAAGTCCTGCCCATATATAGGGTGAACCAAATGTAGGTGGACAGTAAATGATAACGTTTATTTGGAGAATACATATTTAATTTTTTTGTATACTATAATACAAAATAAAATTTAAATAAATTTAGTTATAATATTTAATATAATAAAACACAAACACCATAGTTATAATGAACACCATAGTTATAATATAATATAACACAAACCGTATTCAACCTACTGTCCACCTACTTTTGGTTCACCGTGTATTGATACTAAATTGTTGTTGGTGCCTTCACTGGATGATGGCATGCGGATTCTCTTCGACCCAGTGATGAGTGTTGTGAAAATTGATCACGCCATTTCTTGGGAAGGCAGCCTCATCAGAAAACAACACGGAAGATAGAAAAAGAGGATCGCGAGCACACTGTTGAAGGAGCCAAGTACAAAAAGCCTCTCGTGGTGGGAAATCAGATTCAGTAAGGCCTTGTACACTCTGAATGTGATATGGGTAAAGCTGTTGTTCCCGTAAAATTCTCCACACAGTTGTGTATCTTACATCCTCTGCTGCTGCTATCCTTCGGGTGCTAACACCAGGATGTTCCTCCAAGCGATTCAGGACCCCGCTCCTCCAACTCAACAGTTCTGGCGCTGATTGGTCTACCACCTTCTGAAACGCGTTTGTTGAATGATCCTGTATCACCAAGACGCTCGTCTATTCTCTGAAAGGTCTTCTTATCTGGCAGACGGCGATTCGGAAACCTTTCCGCATACAGACGTCTTGCTGTGGCCGCATTACACTCGGCAAGTCCATACACGAGATGCATGTCTGCCATTTCTCTGTTTGAATAAGCCTCCATTCTCACTTCAAATGCACACTATCACTGAATAGCACAAAAACTTTTAAGGTTTTTTTTTCACTGGACTGCACTTATTTACGGTAAGAAGTTACAAATACGAACAGTGAAACACCGCGATGCACCTCTGACTGACTGATGGCTCTACACTCAACGATATTGAAACATGTCATAGGGTGTACGAAACATTACAATCGGCAAGGCCATACATGAAATAAGTCTCGTACACACTCACAAACATTGTCGGCAAGAAGTGTTTGTAAACAGTCTGCTGAAAAAATTGCTGGAACACAAAACGGGCTGTAACTCGGAAACAACTTTTATCATTGTTTTCAGGTCCTGAATCCATCCTGAAAGTGCGTCCCACATGTTATAAAACACCTGTATATATATACACACAGTATATATATATATATATATACTGTATATATATAAATTCTTTATATATTTGCCACCATTGTATATCTACATTAGCTTACATTCATTTATTAGTAAAATAATGGTAGACGATAAAATGTAAACTTATAAAGACCTCGTTAAAGCGAATTAATTACCGGTAAAGAGAAAATCCCTGAATATAATAAGTAAGGAATGCCCAAATGAAGTTTACATGTGGGCAGGAAAGCAGAAGCGGATAATGACGTTCCATCAGTTAGGAAGTATTAAAATTCTTCGAATTTGTATTAAAAATTTACATATTTAAGTTATTAATCCTTGTCAGTAATATCATTATTAAATTTATATGTAAAACAAAGTAACTAAGCCATTTATTATAATGGTAAAAGTAGTGTTACAAAAGGATTAGCTTTTTATACGAGTCCTTAAGCATATTCCTTCATGACTATTAAATACAGGAATACAAGCAGAGCAAGCACGATTTCGGAGAAGGTCAAATGTTGGTAATTTGTTACCCTATACGAAATTAGTGTATATATATATATATATATATAGATAGATAGATAGATAGATGGATAGATAGATGGATAGAGAGAGAGAGAGAGAGAGAGAGAGAGAGATGATAATAAGGATGAGGAGATTGTTTAATCTCCTTCGTGAGAGAGAGAGAGAGAGAGAGAGAGAGAGAGAGAGAGAGAGAGAGAGAGAGAGAGAGAGAGAGAGATGATGATAATAAGGATGAGGAGATTGTTTAACCTCCTTCGTGAGAGAGAGAGAGAGAGAGAGAGAGAGAGAGAGAGAGAGAGAGAAGATGATGATAATAAGGATGAGGAGATTGTTTAACCTCCTTCGTAAGAGAGAGAGAGAGAGAGAGAGAGAGAGAGAGAGAGAGAGAGAGAGAGAGACCATCCTAGTCATGACTGTATTCATAATGAAAAGGGTTTTCACAATAAGAAATACAAGTTAATTCTCGAAGACTTTTGACTTCATCTCTCTATCAAAAGATTTATGAAAACGTTTAATTTCTTCAGTTCTTGAAACGTTTTTTCTTTTACTTGAAAAGAAATCCCAAAACTTTAAAAAAAAAAAAAAAAAAAAATTTAATCAAAATAATAATATGTTACGTACAGTTATAATACTCGTACGTTCAGGAGAGAATCGGTTGCTTTTTAATGCATAAAATTTATATATATCTGAATTATGTATCTAAAATAGTAAGGGTATAATGCCCTCATCTGAACATTATGGAAAGCATGGAAGCTTTTCAGGCAAAAAACCTAAATAGGATTCATTTAACTTATTGCAAATGGAAAGTCAAATAAACTTTGACCAAATGGTAAAAAAGTAATAGAAATAATAGCGTAGATGATTTTGAAACTTTGTTATTAAGTTATACATCTATAAAGGATAATTGAAGAATGAAATTCTAAGAATTTCTTTGTATATATATTTAATACAAAATAAAAAAATAAAAGGCAGAGGAACCTATTGATCGGGGGAAAAAAAGTGATATATAATATTGGTTATATAATTATATGATATTTGGGTACACTGTATTCTGTAAGATCAGTTTAGACATTATTCCTTAACTGTAATAACGCTGATAATAACATTAATAAGAATATCCACTGAAGGACTTCATGTACAAGTAGTATGGGATGAGAAAATGAGTTTTAATTTAGTGATTACGAAATGCGCCTTTAGATGAAGCGACTCTTGACATTTTAAGGATTCCATTTTGTACAGCGTTCAGTTCCTTTAAAGGAGAGTTTAGTTTCTGCAACCTTTATTGTATGTAGTTTTGTTTGTATATAAAAGTGGTTTGGGAAGTCATTTGATGTCATTATGACTTATCCCATAAGTCACTTAGATTTTTTGTTGTATTAAGGAACTACAGGTGATTTGTGTACAACACCTGTTTTGATCATTTTTTGCATATATTGGTAAAATTAAAATATAGTTGGAGATTGCAGACGTCGATCGATCGGGGGAGTACTCCGAGGGGTAATGTTAGGCACGAGACGGAATGCTGGCACTCCCATTTCTCCTGTCACTGTCCTTCTTCGCTGATCTTTTTCAGTATTTCATGTACCCTGTGAACAGTCCAGCATGCTCTCAAACACACACTTCTCTCTCTATTCCTCACTACATATACATGCATCTTACACACCACACACTCTTTTTTTAAAAAAGGCATTGTTTTAATTCTTGATTTGGGCTCTCTTCTTCTCCTTTTATAGGGGGGAGGGTTTTTTTGTAGGCGTTCGTCCTTGGCTCTTCCTTCCTGCATGAAAAGAAACCACTCAATTTATGTAAGTCATTCACTTTAGGAATATTTAACTCTCTGAACATTTAAGAGATTTGCAATTGTTTGCCATCATCATAAGATAGAATTCTCTCAAAAGAGGTGAGTTGTTTACATATTCAAATTTTAATTTATTTGTGAGTAGGATATCACCGTTTCATGTACTTTTGAGTTGTATATCTTCACTTTTTTAATAGTACTCTAAAGTGAAGATACTAAACTACCTCGTAGAGGAGCTATTTGGCCTAACCACGTTAATTAATTTTAAGCCACAACTTCTTCTGTGTAAATGTGTATGTGTGTATGTGTGTGTAAAACCACTCTATATATCTATAACTATATCATCAGTATTAAACCTGAAAAAAGGAAAAAAAACAAAAGAAAACCTTATTAACAAGTTACAATAAAGAAAAAACATATAACAATAAATAACTCTACAAAATACTACAACTCAAAAAGTTAATTCACAACATCTTCATTGAATGTGCTCATACTCTTATTTTTGGTCAGTAAACAAGAAATAACATAAAAAAACATATATTTTTACTATCTTAAACAAACTTAACACATATTACCTACGACTTTAGGTGCATTGACCGGTTCTTCAACTACAAAAAGTTGATTATTTTTAGCGTGTAAATAGTGATACTCCAAAATTAAAACAATTTAAAAATAATTACTATTTGAAATGATTAAATTCTACTTGAAATATTAACTTGAAAATGATTATTTTGGAATTCTCTTTTGTCGAGTGTCTTATAATTACACATTACCTAATACAGCTCAGAATTACCTCTCAACAACAAACTATTATTTTTAAAAAAAGTGAGCAAAAATATTTATGACAAAACTGTTTTTAATTATATATATATATATATATATATAATTTTGGTTACGGCTATAGGCTTCGCTTGTCATAAGACCTTCTGGAAACTTAATGGAATTGTTACCACTGTAGCTGGCTCTGCAATTTACTCTGATCACTGATTCGCTCCTTTTTTGATCATAGGTCATTGTATCATTGTATCAGATCAGGGAAAATTCGCTCGCCCATTTTTAAATGGTATAGTTAAACCCTGTTCCTAACATATATTTATTCTGTTATATCAAATTATTATTATCATGAGTATTATTTATATTTACAATTATTAATATTAGCTTCGCTTTTCAACGGCTCATAATAGACTTTGTAAATGTTTAGAAAAACTTATTTTTGTGAGGCAGTTATTTCGGCCAAATACCGTAATTTGTGACCTCAGGGCATCCCATCAAAATGCAAAAAAATTAGGCAAAAATCGCAAACAAATAAATACTAAATTCTGTTCCCAGTAGATTTTTGGTATGCTCCTCTATTTTTCGGAGAAAAATACAGTGTGGCTGTAATATACGTTGTTATGACGCATTTCTTTTTGTAAGGGATCCAACACGCAGCCTATTCTTTTTAGTGTTTACTTACAGACAGGGCCGGATTACCCATTACGCCAAGTATACCTCGGCGTAGAGCCCCAAGACAAGAGCCCCAAAATATTTAAGACATTATTTTTCAATAAATATTTCTAAGTATTATTCTAGAACCACAATGATTGTCCTCAACAACACATGGCAACGCTTATCAATGGAATGCCAGAACGTGTGTCACCTTTACATAATGCAAAAAGGGGAAAGTAACATCGCTCTAAATATATTGATTCAATATATATATATAATTTAGTGGTGGACCGGATATCTGCATCCGCATCCGCATCATTTTTAGCATCCGCACTTCTGACTGCGGATGTTATGCGGATATTACCTCTAATAAATTATGTAATTTACAATTAAATTAGCTTATAAAGTAGCTTATAAGGCCCAGTCATACACATTTCATGTAAAGTATTAATTATATAATTAATTAATGAACAAACAAATATATAAACCTGAAAATATAAATACGTGGTAACAAAGAAAATTGAATGAAACTTGTTTCATTGAATTTTCTGTGGCTGAAACTCTTGAGAAAGTTATTATTTTTATCATAATGAAAACATTAATATTAATTTTAATTCTTATGCATTGCCTCCCATAATAGTAATATCACGAAATTTGAAAAATTATGTCATATATTCATAATTCTATATTATATTGATTAGTGATGTAGGTCACATCCGCATCCGCATCCGCATCCGCGGAACATCCGCACATTTTCTCGCATCCGCATCCGCACTTTGGACTGCGGATGTCGTGCGGATGTGGACCGTTGAGATAAAACGTCATTAATAAGCGGAAATTATCAAATTCTACTATATTAATAGAACTAGTTCATTGTGCGCAAAAGTGATGCAAGCGACAAGACGAGAGGCTGTTCTTGTATGAAGTTACTCTCTTGCAACCTACTTAGATCCACGTTACAAAGCTAAGTTATTTTCACCTAGTACATTAGAACGAGTTAAATCATCACTTGGCAAAGCAGTTGAAGAGCTTCAATCTCTTGAATCTGTCGCTTCGCCACCCACCAAAAGAATAAAAGTTTCAGTGACAGAACCACCTTCAACAAGCAAATCTATCACAGAATCTGTCTCTCAGTTTCTTGAGTCAAGCAGCAATGACGAGACCTACGCGATGTCAAAAGATGTAGTAAAAATGATCGAGAGCTATCACCAAGAAAACGCCTGGCTGCATGTGACAATCCTATTAGTTGGTGGAAAAATACGCAGAATATCTATCCATACTTGAGTAAACTTGCAAGGAAACATTTAGCCTGTCCTCCAACAAACGTACCAAGCGAGAGATTATTTAGCAGTGCTGGATTAATATATGATGAAAAGAGAAACAGACTGGCAGCAGAAAAGGCAGAAAAATTAATGTTCCTTAAGCATAACCTTCCTATAATTAAGTTTGAACATTAAACGATGAACATCTTAGTTTACTTTATTTTAATTACTCATTTATAAATATGCCTAATAAAACTTTAAACTTAATATAAATAGTTATCAAGCTAATTAAAGATCTCTTTCTATAAGGGTGGAGGAGGTTGGGGAAAGAGGTCGGTGGGGTGCATTTGAGTTGGGTTCACGTCCCGCATCCTGGTAACACAATTATGGTTTCTAATTGTGGCTGAAACTCAACAAAATATAACGAATTTATTTGCAGACGAATTCACTAATTGATTTCTATATTAGTTAGATGCTTGATATTATTTTATATGTTCAGAGAAAAGTACAGCAATTATTGTACAATTAATCAATTATTTACATTATAGCTACAGCTCTCTCTATATAATAACTTATTATATACGTTAAACACAACAAATCTCGAATATATCCTAAAAAATAACGAAAATGTAGACATCCGCATCCACATCCGCATCCGCGGATGTTGAAATCAAACATCCTCATCCGCATCCGCGGATGTGAAAAAAATGACATCCGCTACATCACTAATATTGATAGATTAACTAAATATTCACATCCGCGGATGTTGAAAAACTGACATCCGGTCCTCTACTAAATTTTTATATATATATATATATATATATATATATATATATAAATTGAAATAATAATAATAATAATAATAATAATAATAATAATAATAATATATTATGACTGTATCGAGACCGAGCTGGTGGAGGTAGGAGGGAGGAGGGGTGGGGCACTGAAAAGTGAGGGGGCGGAACTAAAAAATGTGATGCAAATGAGAGAGGTGATGGGGTGGCACCTGAAAGTTGTGATATAACAAACTGAGGTGATAATGGTGGAAATACGAGTACATTAAGTAGTATGGTTCATCGAGATCGAATTGTGGGAGGGGTTAAGGGGGAACTGGGTTGGGGAGAGGATGTTGAGGAAGAGAGAGGGAGTGACATTGAGGGGTGGTGGTGTGGCACTCCAAATTGAACTTTTCTTAATCCCTTTTAAATTCAACGAAAATCATTTAATTTAATGAATTTTACTGAATAAATGGGTTTATGAACTCGCCACTGCGGAAATAAATTCGACGAAAATCTTTAAATTTATTGAATAGGTTCCTACAGGAGGTATTCCAGGCTAATGACCACTTCTATGACCTCTCCCCAGCGGAAACAAATTCGACAAAAATCTTTAAATTTATTGAATAGGTTCCTACAGGAGGTATTCCAGGCTAATGACCACTTCTATGACCTCCCCTCACCAGAAACAAATTCGACAAAAATCATTAACTGAAATGAAACTTAACTCATAAATAATGTAATGATTATTTTTTATATGTTAATTAAATTACTGTTCTACTTATTACCGAGGGTATTTTTATACGAACACAATCGCCATTTGCTGCTCAAAACAGCAGCGTGGCCGAGAGAATGAAGACACAGTGCTTTCCGAAGAACTGTTTATTAAGTTAGACTATTTTATTATAATTTACGCCTGTTAATTTAACCTGAGAGACAGAGAGAGAGAGAGAGAGAGAGAGAGAGAGAGAGAGAGAGAGAGAATATGAATGGAATCCATCGCATCTAATGCCTACAACAAAAGGAAAGAATCTGAAATCTTGGTATAAAAAGTGCCGCGCAAAAGGGCTCTCGACTCAAATTGTTATCTGTACATTGTCTTATTGGTTAAAAGAAAAGGCAGTACTGTAAGCTTTTACATGATTGGTTACTTTCTAAATCGCCTAAATTTCTCTCTCTCTCTCGTGTTTGTTCCTAAATATATAACCATTATATACAATGATCAGTTTTATAACCTTTTAATCAACAACCAAATTAATTAGCAAATCACTAAAAATAATAATATTAAAAATTATTAAATTAATTATATTAAAAATAATTAAAAATATTAAAATAAATTGTTAAAAAATAATTAAAAATATTAAAATTAATTATATTAAAAATAATTAAAAATATTAAAATTAATTATATTAAAATAATTAAAAATATTAAATCAATTATATTAAAAAATAATTAAAAATATTAAAATTAATTATATTAAAACCAATTAAAAATATTAAAATTAATTATATTAAAAATAATTAAAAATATTAAAATTAATTATATTAAAAATAATTAAAATATTAAAATTAATTATATTAAAAATAATTAAAAATATTAAAATTAATTATATTAAAAATAATTAAAAATATTAAAATTAATTATATTAAAAAATAATTATATTAAAAATCACATTAAAAATAATTATATTAAATTCGGTTTACTGCAATAGGTTCCTGCACAAGGTACTCGAGGCCTAATTCCACTTTCTCCTCGCTCCTCGTAAATTTAATGAACTTTAAAGCGTAATTAATTTTTTGATGACCTCATCCCCTGCGGAAATAAATTCGACGAATTTCACTAAACAAAGAAATTTACCACAAAAATCGGTTTATAAGGGAATCCTTTCAAGCAGAATACTGTTTTCTTTGATAAAACATAGATTAAAGATAGCGAATCAAAAATCTACACGATTCTCGCTTGCAGCAAAAATAATTTCAAAGATAGATTTGGAGGATTCGGTATTACGTATATTTTAACCTGCTGTAACATGATAAACCGAGCTTGTAAGCGCCCAAAGCGCGCTCCTCCTGGAGGCACGACCGGAGGGAGAGCATCTAGTTATTATTATTATTATTATTATTAAAATGTCGTACATTATGTATTTAATCTGTTACCTGATATACATTTAACAAGATAATGTACACATTAGCCACCGCTTCTACTTACCACACAGACCCTAACTGCAAGAAAAAATGGTCCATAGAAGCTGTATCTTGGAGACACTGTATGTCATTGGTATATGAAATGTAGTATAAATTACATACAGTAAAACCTCTCTATAACGAAATATATAAGCCAAATGGCTGTCGTTGTAGAGAGGTTATTCGTTATAAGGCGGTTTTCTTTTGTCGATATTGTAGTGTATATTTTAAGACCTATTTAGACCCTCATTAGTTATTTGTACATACTTTATATAGTACTGTATATACTCGTACAGTATATTAAATGCATTACTTAAAAGTATTTTAAGTTTGTAAAGGTATTTCTCCCTGAGGGAGAAACATTTTAGCCAAATACGTATCAGCTTTTAGGCATCAACCAGTCAGCATGCCATTTACTTTCTTGATCGGGAAATGGCGGTAGAGACGAACACGTGCAGCTCAGGCTGAGTTAGCGAAAACCCCTCCTTATAACGAAACGTGTTTTCGATAAAGAGAGGTTTTTCGAAATGCCCAAGGTGTTCGGCAAAGAGAGGTTTCGTTATAGTGGGGTGTTGTTATTGAGAGGTTTTACTGTACAGTCTAAAATATATTGAGTTACTTTAACCAACTTTGTGTGAAATAAACTCAAGCCCATTAAGTAGTTATAATTACTACAACATTTGGGTAATTCTGAAAAATAAGCAGATTAAAATTTTTTATTTTCAAAACAGCTGAAATAGAGATGTAGCGAGCCCTACACGTCCGCCGAAAGATGCAGTTAGCTTCGCATCTTCTGCGGTACAAGAGGGAAGGATTGGGCTGGGGAACCATCCTTCCCTTTTTATCCCCATGAAGAACAACAATAGCCTAGGATTCAGCCTAGTTATTTCTGCTTTCTCACCCCAATTCGCTGGGAACCGAGATAACATGTAACTAAAGTAATGTAGTAATTTAATTATTAAATGTAGTGTTTTCCAGCCGGAGTGCCGAAGTGCCAAAAAGTGCCAAAAAGTGCATTCTACAAGAGTGACACGAAGTTTCCTGAAAATGACCAAGACAAGTGATTGAAAATTGAAAACTTACTGAAAATATGGACATTTCAAATGAAACAAAACATTCGCGATTTAGTGCTTTCTTACGGAAACTGCTTAGGTTGTATTGAAGTTTTGGGTGTTAAGGGGTGGGAACGAGTGGAATTGGATGTTGAACAAAGACAGAAGTCCGGTGCTAGTGTCTCCGAGAAACTGATACAATAAAAAAATGGAACAGTAGAAGACGAAAATCCTCGGAGGCGCCGCGAAAGGAAAACAGATGGCACTGGGGAGGGGGGGGGGGGGCTTTGAACCCCAAAATGTTGGAAATCACTGACTAAATGCGTTAGAATTTACTGGACACAAAATGCACAAAGGATATGCCATACAGATGCTGTAAATAAAACGCACGAAACTTCAAATATAGTCTTTTAGTCGAAAGGAGTACGTAGCTCGCCATTTAAGAGAAATAAATAAAACAGTTTTTGCGTAAGTTTATTATTAATATAACCTTGGAAGAACATTCATGAAATATAGTTGAGCTAAATTCAAATGTGTTATTAGGGATGTAGAAAATGAAGCAAATATGGGTTATTAATTATTTCGCCGACAGCCTTATAATCTGCAAGTAGCCTAGTAGTCGCCTCTTAAGTATTAGAAATTTTACATTAAAATTTGAATATAACTGAACAGTATAAAATAATCGAATATATATATATATATATATATTACGGAGACTGTTCCCCCCAAAAAGTAGCCAACTTTATTCACCGGGGTAACGAAACGTACAATTCAAGGATAACTGAATTAAACAAAAATCATATTGAATCCTTTATATTGTCCTTAAAATGGAAAGCAATTTATTTAAATCGGATGAGTAGACTTTTTACAAGTTCACCTTGAACAATACTTGTTTAAAAATAAAGCCAAGAAATTAGAAAAAAATTGATACGTTCATATCGGTGCCACTGTAGTATGCGGTCTACCTACGATTGGTTAGGTTTAATCATGATATTTTCGTTAAAACTAACGAAAATATCATGACTAAACCTAACCAATCGTCAAGGGCGATTGACAATGGGATGTAAACAAACAATTAGTAAACAAGATAAGAAGCTATAATTAAAAGGTAGACCGCCGAATCGTAGGTAGACCGCATACTACAGTAGCACCTTCATATCAATAGTCAAATTGTAACTTTACGGTAAATTTTTGGATCACTCGTCGATTCATGATAGGTTTATGTTCGTCTAGTTGATGCATTGTTATGGGTTGTAGAGGGCTAGGCTAGGCAAACTAATAAGTGAAGTACACCTAGGCCTAGGCGATATTGCCTTTATGGCAATCAGTTTTAATTTGGCGAGTTAGCGAGTTTTTTGAGTTGTATGGTACGTTTAACTAAGGAAGACAAAAATTGGTATCAAATTTCTTCACAAAGAAAAAGGTTTCGGTGCTAAAAGAATACTGAAACAGAATCCTAATCGTTGGTATGTGCGTAGTGGCACTAGTGTGTCACGTTTGTTGGAAAAAATTCGTGAAACGGGAACCCATGCACAGAACACGGAAAGTGGACGACCACGTACATTAAGAACCTCAGCAAACCCTGAATCTGTAAGTGAACTTTTTTGCATTTAAGAAGACAATTCCTGTTCAAGTTTGAAGGTATGGAGGACTGCTAATCACACCGGTTTTAATAAAAGCTCAGTGCAACGAATTGCAAAGAAAGACCTTGGTCTAAAAACATTTAAGCTCTTCCAAGTGCACCGCATATCTGAACAATCCAAAGTAGAACATGTACAATGTTTTGGTCGACTGCTTCGCCGTTTAGATACTCGTAAAATAATAACATGTCTTTCATTTGGTTTACTTGATGAAAAGGTTTTCACTACTGAGCAGTTTTGAAATATGTAAACTGATTGGGTGTACGCTAACGTAACCAAAGCAAATCATTCCATAAAGCAAACTCCTTCGAGAGAGATATCGCTTCAGTCAGTTTATGATGGTTTCTGTTGGTGTTTCTCGTTTAGGTAAAACATCCTTTATTTTCGTCGACAAAGGTGTGAAAATTGATTCAAAACATTGCTGTACGATATCCTGAGTAAGATTTTTCCTAAAATCGAAAGTTACGGTGCGAATTATGTTTTTCAGCAAGACGGCACTCCAGCTCATCGGTCCAGGCACATCATTGCATACTTGCAAGAATAGTACCGATTTCATCGTGCCAGAAGAGTGACCGCCAAATAGTCCAGATTTAAATCCAGTTGACTATTTCATATGAAGACGTTTAGTTGAGAAAGTATACAGACAAAAAGAGTGAAGATGTCAGTGAACTTCGAGAGTGCATTTTAAGAGCTTGATCAAGACACCATTTCTACAGTAGTTCCCCAGTGCCACATGGGACTACAATTAGTCAGTGATAATAATGAAGGACGCATTGAACACTTGCTGCGTTAATGTTTGCTTGAATGTTCACTTTTTGTTTAATGTTCACGTTTTGTGTAATGTTTACTTTTTGTTCAGTGTAAACTTCTTTAACCCTTTACCGCTCGGAGGTCTTTTTCCGAGACTGAATAAAATCGTCTGGCGTTCATTGGCCAGAATCAGTAAAGTGACATTGTGCACTAAAGGATTTTAATGTTTAGCTAAATCTCTAATTATCCTCGTTGGAAACTTAATTTTTTAACAACTATTGTTCAAGTTGAATTTGTAAAAAGACAACTCATCCTATTTAAATAAACAACTCTTAATTCTCATTTTAGGGGCACTATAAAGGATTTAATATGATTACTGTTTCATTTAGTTATCCTTGGCATTGGGATTTTGATGGTCCGGTTAAAAAGGTGGCCACATTTTTAGGAACAATATATATATGTTACAGTCAATCTGTGAAACCAGTCATTTCACGTAATACCTAAAAATTTCAGTCATTTCGAGTAATTCGATTAAGCGATTAATGACTTCGTGAAGGTTAGGTTAGGTTAAGTTAGGGTGGTTAGGTTAGGTTAGCTTAGGTTAAGTTAAATTAGGTTGGTTAGGTTACGTTAATAATGCAGATTATCTATGTTTAAGGGTCACAGGTATTACGCGAAGTGACTGGTTTCACAGATTGACTGTAACATATATAGGATCACCTGAACTTCATCTCCGCCCCTCGTAGGTATAGCTGGGGGGGGAAGATCTTCAAGTGGATCGGGATGGGGGGGGGGAGATCTTCAGGTGGATCGGGCTGGGGGGAGGATAATCTTCAGTGATCCATATATATATGTATATATATATATATATATATATATACACACACACACATATATATATATATATATATATATGCCCGGTTAGGTTAATTGAATTCCTGGTTAGGTCAACTGAATGCCCGGTTAGGTTAATTTAATGCCCGGTTAGGTCACCTGTAAGCCCTTGATGATTGGTTAGGTTAACCTTACCGGGCATTATATCCCATAGAATGAATTGTTTGTTTTATTTGTCAAAACTGGGGGAGTATCTCCAGGTGGAGAGGACTGGGGTGGAGTATCTTCGGGTGGATCGGGCTGGGGGGGAAGATCTTCAGGTGGACACTCTGGAGGGGTAGATCTTCAGGTGATCCCATATATATATATATATATTATATATATATATATAGATATATATATACAGTATAATAACTTCGGAATAATTTGGTTCCTCTGTAAAATAACATTTTCGAATTAAAAAACGATAAAGGGCATAATAAAAGTTTTATGTTTATTCTGTTGGCATGTGGTCGTACCCCCCCCTCTGCAAGTGCCTGAACCCTAGGTGGCATCGAATTAACAATCTTGCCCAGTCCACTTTCAGTCTTTTCTCCAAGAATGAAAACTCCAAACGTCGGGATTCTCAAAGGAGGCAATTCTCAAGACGATCCATTCCAATTCCTTTTGTAGGATTTCTCATTTCGTCATAGGCCTCTTTTTTCGTTTTCCCCAAATCTTGAATTCCTGCTTTAAGCATTTCTTCTCACTTTCGGGTCGTGGGCGTGAATGAGAATGGTGCCAAGTTAGAAGTAATCTTGTTGAAGGACACCTTCATACACATTATTTAATATCTGTGTTAGTGTTTCTCTTACTCATATTATACTTCAAGGTCGTAGACGGTGCACCCGTATTTTTGTTATCCAAATGTTTCTACAGGGACTCGATGTCAGAGCTTTATGGCAGAGCTTGGCGGTACCCCAAGGAAGGAGTTGAATGTCCTGAAACTCTTTCATTCCGTGGTCGTACGTGAGGTATGACACGCATCTCCATCTTCCCGAAGAATATAAACATCACGTGCAGGATGCCTTGTTGTGCAGTGGAAGCAGATGCGCCTTCAAGATGTCAATGTACGTATATAACCGAGACCGAAATATCATTAATAAACATGAACCATGTCTTTCCATAGCACCAAACGGCCAGTCACAGCCGGACGTGCAGCATCATTTGCATCATTGCCATCAAAGGAATCTTGACAGCGAGCATTGGCTTGGAGAGTCAGGACTCGCTTCCAAACTTGGTGCCACCGACGAAGACCTTCCACACTTTAATTATTTCTTCGCGTAAGTCTGCATAACAAATCCGTAATTTTTGTCAGTGACTTTGATGTGTGTGTGTGTAATTTTGCTAATTTCCATGTATTTTTTAAAAGTGTAAACTTTCTCGCAGCGAACACGTACTTCAAATAAAAGATAATTTCGAAGGAGAACTGAAATATACAAGTCGGTAAATAAGATATTTATTATACAGGGTGTTCGGAAAGTCACTGTGCACTTATATAATATATAAGTGCACAGTGACTTTCCGAACACCCGTATAACTATACATGACTAAAACAATAATTAGAACAAATAATGTATATTATATATATATATATATATATATATATATATATATATATATATGTGTGTGTGTGTCAAAACATATGTTCACATATTTTGTTCCTGCTTTTTAAATGTGTTCAAGGAAGCTACATCGTGGATACGCCGCAACACTGCTTCCCGTTAAATCAGCAAGGTTAAACGATGTTCGGTCTATTCAATCGTTGGATGGGTGACCGTTCTCCGCGTTTGGATGATGTAGCGACCCGTAGATGGTTCGAACCCCGCGTAAAACTTTAAGTCCCCTTCGTCACATGACCTTTTCCGTTACGAATTAGGTTAAACAAACGAATATTTATTATTATTAACACGTTGAAAGCTAAATCTGAACATTTTTAAGAGATTTAACACGTTAAATATAGTGTTGCAATATGACTACGTTTAAATGAATATAAATTAAAAAATTAAAACATTAAAACTCAAAACTTTATTTATGAAACAGGAAATACTTCTTACCAAAAAAAAAAAAAAACCATTAAAAATTATCGAAAAAAAGCTTATATATACACACATATATATATATATATATATATATATATATATATATATATATTATATATATATATATATACACACAATATATACAGAGTGGCCACAAAGTCCCTTTGCAGTGACATTACAGCATATCTGTATATTGCCTTGTTTTTCATGCAAAGGGACTTTGTGGCCACCCTATACTGTAGTTGGACATTTCTAAACTTAAGTGAAGCGAATTGCACACATAAGTTCAAATTCGAAATTATATGTAAGCAGACTTATGTACTTATTTCTCAGTTTAAGTTTAATGTGTTCGACTGTATCAAACAGTTATATTATATATGTTAGAGTCAATATGCAAAATTAGGCAATTTATAAATTGACTGGAAGTTTAGGTAATGTGTCAAATTGTGATACACACAAAACTAACTTAACCTAACCTTGTTAGGGAAACTGGGAAATACCAGTGGGCATGCATATGCAACATTACCAGAAAGGTTAGGTTGGGTTAGGTTAAGTTTTGTGCGTATCACAATTTAACACATTGCCTAAAATTTTAGTCAATTTACAAATTGCCCGATTTTAGACATTGACTGTAACACATACAAAACTAACAACATTTATTTTATAGATAACCAATTATAATTTAGACCATAATTGATCTACTTTACGCTAATTTCTAAAGTAGTTATCCTGATCACCTACCTGTCTTTGTAAACTAAATCTGAAGAGTATTCGACAATATTCTTTATATATTCTTTTAAACACTTTTATTACTTTGTCTTACGACAGACCACTCAGACTTTTATCATTAAATATTCGAGGCAACGCAAAATCTACATATGTTTGTAATAATAATTACTTTTAATCACAATACATAAGCATCAAAATACCTTTACATTTACTATATTTTAATTAGAAACTTAATTAAAAGTTATGAGTCTCTATCGGCTATATTTATAGGGGAGAACCCATGGTTAGTCTTTATAGTGTTAGAAACGTTACGTCTAATAAGTTACGCAGTTAAGAGGAATAAAGTATAAACATCAGATCGTTACGAAACAAAACAGCGGAGAAAAGTGTTACATTTCTTAAGCTAAAAAATTTATGCCACTGTTACACATTGATTTTCTTGTCACATAAAAGTTACGTTAAAATGTGTAACTGATGTGCGGCTTATATGTAAAACATTTTAGGAGAGCGGGTCGTTTTGTGGCGGCAGTTACATTCTCTGTAGGGAGCGTTGATGTAATATTCCTAACACTAGCGCGTGAAATGAAGTTCATTGGCAGTTTGCCATGGACTTTGGCTCCGCTCAAAACAGCCTATGATACGGCCCCGACTAAATAGGGAAAAGTCATGCGATGAAGCTGTTTTCAGCATATCTGCGATGTAAATTAAATAATTACAAACTTCAAAACGACGTCTTTGGAATGGAAAATTTGATCATGCAACATTATGCAGGCAATGTTGAGGTAAGCCAAATTCTGGTAGGAATATATATGTATATACACAAACACCTTGATTGAAGGGTTTGTTCTGAAACGTCTGACTAATAAACATGTACCACCTTCTCGTCCTCTTATTCCTTACTAATATATACAGGGTGATTCGAAAGTCAGGTTACATAGGGAAATACTGTATTATGTAATGATACAGGGGAATAGTCACATCACATGTTCGATATGGCCACCGTTAACGGCAATGCACTTGCGCAGCCAGCTAGGAATATCACATCAATGCGCTCCACCTTCGATAACATCTCATAACTCATTTACCTGCAAATAAACAGAAAAGCCCTATGTAACCTGACTTTTGAATCACCCTGTTATATATATATATAATATATATATATATATATATATATATATATATATATATATCGCGCATATCTTCACAAGTACTTCAAAATCAGTGACCTCTTAACAGAAAGGACATATACTCATTTGGTCGACAGTCGACACTCTAAAATCCAACAACCTAACCTAACCTAACCTAGCGTAACCTAACCTATACTAACCTAACCTAATATAATCTAACACGCAATGTTAGCCTGAACAGAAATGCCTTCAACACCGGAGTGAAAAAGGAGCACATATTAATTAATGAACAAAGACAGGTAAATTATTAAAAAATTAGTAAGAAAGCTTTGTTTCTTTTTAATTTTGAAATAATTCTTTTATGACCAAGAGTTCCTTCCGAAATTGAATAAAATCGTCTGGCGTCAGCCATAAAAAAATCATAAGTTCTGCCGGTGGCTAAAGGGTTAATTGGGTTAACCGCTAACGGTTAAAAAGTTAATTGTTTGAAGGTGCATAACAAACTTGGCTAGTCAGTGTATTTGTATAGACTGTTTTCTTCTTTATGTAACACTGATGTAGCGATTAAGCTCTCCCCTGAAATAACTTTCTATTCTCAGGAAGAGATGATCTGTAGTGGGCTAGTAACTGCACTAAAAACAGGAATGTTTAGTTACGGCAACTAAAATAAAACTATATCAATAAAGTCTTTTTCCGGTTCTCGTCTGCTATAAACAATCGATAATAACACGCAATAAACAACCATTTTTACTAACCTTAAACTACAGGGTGATTCAAAAGTCAGGTTACATAGGGAAATACTGTATTATGTAATGATACAGGGGAATAGTCACATCACATGTTCGATATGGCCACCGTTAACGGCAATGCACTTGTGCAGCCAGCTAGGAATATCACATCAATGCGCTCCTCCTTCGATAACATCTCATAACTCATTTACCTGCAAAGAAACAGAGAAGCCCTATGTAACCTGACTTCTGAATCACCCTGTAATTGTTTCTTAACTGTAACATTTTCGGTATACGAACAGTACAGTAAAGTACAGTACAGTAAAGTCTGGTAATAACTTCTCATTTATTTTGTAATAACCAAATACTTTTTTTACTTGGTTGTTCTTTCTTTCATAAATCGATCGAAGCGTTTATCGCTCGAGCGATTTTGTTTTGTGCTAAATTCAGGAACGCAAATGCGATGCGAATATTTGCTAAACACTAAAGAGAAAGTAGCAAAGAACAGAGAGAGAGAGAGAGAGAGAGGAGAGAGAGAGAGAAAATAGAGAAACAGGAAGCTGCGGGATTTTCTCTTCTTCGATAGGTCTTACTTAATACGACAGGTTAATGACATCCGCTTGACTTAACATAAAATCAATAAGTTATTATTAGTTAGATTATATTAGCATAGATTAGTTTACGCTAAGTAAGGTTAGGTTGAGAGTTAAATTTTTAGAGTGTCGAGAGAGAGAGAGAGAGAGAGAGAGATTATTGTGCATAGTCCGATAAATAAAGCCTTAACTTTGGAGAGAATGAAAAAATAGCGCAAACAGACGTAACACACACACACACTTATATATATATATATATATATATATATATATATATATATATATATATATACTTACTGTATATGACAGAATTACGCGAGGTGAAGGCGCCAGCCACTGCACTACGACGGGATAAAAGTTAACATAACGTGGGGCGATTTTTTCATCAGATAAAATCGTGCGGATTCTTTCATGATATCCCATATATATATATATATATATATAAATATATATATATATTCGTGTATTCAACAGTAAACCTCATCAGGGTGTACTGCTGAATACATGAAAGGCCTTGGAATCGCTTTTAATTTTTCTTTGTGTGTGTGTGCGTGTGTGTGTGTGTGTGTGTGTGTGTGTGTGTGTGTGTGTGTGCGCGCGCGCGCGCACACACATAATTTATTTATTTTACATGTTTATTCGCGAAACTCATCCCATATACCTTATGAACCTTATGTTGTTCCGTGCGTTGGTCTCTCTTCACACGGAGGTCAAGCTGGTGGCCCCGCCTCTATATAATAACGATAATAATAATTATAGTCATGGCGAATGGGTGCAGACGCGGTCTGTCTGTTTCCTTAATGAAATAGCCACGTTTTTGGAGCACGAGTGAGGAAAATCTTTGTATCATTCTGCACGTGAACGGCCAGTTACTGAGCGTATAACGAGGCTAAAATATCAACAGATGAGTCATAACTAGAAAATGGCATTATCTCTTAAACAGCTTCGCTTCGAGTTAGGTTGGGTGAAAGTATGTGCGATGAGACCGTCATACGCAAATGTGGTCCAGGGGGTATCAAGCCCAATTAGGTATGCTGCGAGCAGGGAGGGGGAATGTTAACCCACTCCCAACTCCTCCCCCGAATGGCCTCCCTCTTCAGCATGAGGAGTTACTGGTTCCTGAGGGTGAAGATGCGAGCCTACCTGTAAATGGAGGTAACGCTGACGGGAGTTGTGTTGCCACCTCCGCCTCTATTGCTACTGGTAACGAGGGCAAGATACCTGGGCACTCGTGTGCCTCCCTTGGGGAGTAGTTCCCTTTCCTCCTTTTGTAGAACGGGAGACACGCAGGCCACCGCGGAGGGAAGCGTAGTTCCATTTCTTTCACCGTCGTTTGCAACGGGAGGAGGTTGCTTGGGCGGTAGTATGCATCACAGGCGAGTAGTTTCCCTTCTTCTCACAGTGGAGAAGAGAATACGCAAGTGTGGCGTCTCTCTCTCCTCGTCTTCGACTACAGGAGGACACGAAGAGGGGAAGGTGTCTACCAGACCTTAGAGCCTGAGGCACCCATCCCGCATTCAAGCGACCATCCAATCCAGGAGATCAACACCCGGGTGAAGGGGAGGGCGGATAGGTGTTACTGGAAAGGAGTAGGAGAAGCAGGCCCCCTAAACCGGTAACTGCAGCAATGAAGCCAGGGCGGAAAGTCAGGTTCTTCTCTCAAATCAATCCCTCAAATGAGGATTGTGATGTTCGACATATGGTGGAAATAATGTGTGGTGAATACACTCAGTAACTTAATAGTTATTCAACTGAACACCAGACCCCCATGTTATAAGTCATTAAAGGTGGTAATCACATGGATAAGTGCACAGTTTAACTCTTATAATCAGTCAGTGGCCTGAAGGCCTTATTGTGAAAGCATATATTTTTTTTACTAGGAAAGTTAGCAGCGCCGTAAGTACCATTGGTCATAATAATAGGTTCTTGAATAATAATACCTAAAATAATGATCATAATAATAATAATAATAATAATAATATTGATAATGGTGCTAATAATAATAATAATAATAATGATAATAATTTTTGTATCATTCATGGCGGTTAACTTTTTGAAAATAGTTTCGCAGAACGTAAGATCATTAAGAAATTAAGTTGTAGATGTTCATAAAATTTGTGCCAATGCAGATTTGATACTCCTGCAAGAGCACTGGTCGCCTAAGCAGGAGCTAAAATTTCCCTCAAGCGTTCAAGACGACTTTACATATCATGCTTTCTCAACAGCAGACTTATCAACTGGGTTATTATATGGTAGAAGACCCGACCCTTTGGTGAAGTTTGAGTCTTGATGAGAAAAAGTTTGATAAAACATATAAGATTCCTAACGACTGGTACTGTAAGGTTGTTAAGAATTGAATTACATGTGAACAACGAATGTATTTTAATTATAAACTGCTTTTTACCATACAGGGTGTCCCAGAATTAACTATCTATTTCAATGAAATCGGACAAATTTAATAAAAACTGACATAATTTTGTGTTTATTACTAAATTATGATAAAAAAACAAATAGATTTATAAATCATAAGTCAAAACTTTATTGAGAAGTTTCAACATGTGCACCGTCTGTATCTCTGCAAATTTCAAATCTATCCTCAGCGCTGCGAAACACATTTTGAAGCATTTCAGGTGTTATCTCCCGCACTGCCAACTGGATGCGTTCTTTAAGTTCAGCTAAACTATTGATCTTTTGGCGATAAACCTTTGTTTTTATGAAACCCCATGCAAAGAAATCCAGGGGTGTCAAATCCGGAGAACGCGGAGGCCAAGGTCGAGGTCCTCCACGTCCAATCCACCGATTCGGAAGGCGTCTGTTGATGTATTCTCGAACAATTAGAGCATAATGACATGGTGCTCCATCTTGTTGAAACACAACATTATCAAGAATGCCATCATCAAGAAGCTGTGGTTCGAGAAACTGCTGAAGCATATCAAGGTAGACGGTACCTGTTACAGTTGCTTCCGCAAAGAAGAATGGGCCATAAATTTTGGATTTGGTCATTCCAAGCCACACGTTAACTTTTGGAGAGTCTCTTTGCCATTCTATGACTTCAGACGGTCTTTCATTGGACCAGATACGACAGTTGTGTCGATTGACTTTACCACACGTGTGGAAAGTCGCCTCATCACTGAATAAGATGTTATCCAATAAACTTTCATTTTCGATTTGATCCACAATTTCTGTACACCTTGCTGCTCGATTTGGATAATCCTCTTCATTTAGGGCATGCAGTACTTGAATGTGATAAGCCTTTTTCATCAGTGTCGAACGCAAGATTCTATGAACTGTTGTCTTGGATATGTTGAGTCTTCGACCGGCCTCCCTAACCGAAGTTGTTGGTTCATCCTCAAACAATTGTCGTACCTGTTCGGTACTGTTACGTGCTGTCCTTGGGCGTCCTCTTCCCACCTCGTCGTGTACGGATCCAGTTCTTTTAAATTTGTTCACAAGTTCACGAATCGCTTTGTCTGTAGGACCGGTTCTGTGGAATCTTCTTGTAAATTTTTCTCTGATTTCATTACATTGCATTCCTTTGATACGGGATGTTACAACAAAGATGCGTTCTTGTGTATTCATTATTAATAGGGTTCTGAAAGAGAATGAAAATAAAACTATGAAAAACTATGAAAAAATTATGAAAATAAAATTATGAAAAAAATTTAGAAATTTATACATTTTTAACACATATTAAACATGATAAACATAAATAAAAGTGTGTTTTTAAAAAATTTGTCCGATTTCATTGAAATAGATAGTTAATTCTGGGACACCCTGTACAATAACGGCAGTAGTTATACATTAATTTATTGTACAAAATTAAGTCGCTATCAGATAATCCCAAATGTTCTTATTGCATGATAATGGGGGGGACTTTTAATGCTGATATGAACTTGGAACTTTTTGTAGAACTGGTTAACATGTACGAGTCTACTAAGTTAAATATAAGTAATACAAAAATATGTGTAACAGCGATAATTTTGTATATGTTGGTAATATGAAAGGCACCACGAGATGAAGTGGTTTAAAAGATCAAATTGCCATTGTTCATATTCTGCATGATTTCCTTCTTTCTGATCGTAGACCGTCAGAATTATTAATTAATTTTACCTACTTAAGTAGTACACGACGACATAGCAAGAGCTCAGTAGGCAAGAATAATCGTGTCGATTTGTCTACTGTTAACACGCAACAGAAAATATAATATATTATATAAATAAAAATGGTTGTCCATAAAAAAATGTTTATTTTTCCTATGTATGGAAACTTACGGCCCACCCTGTATAAATACAGAACTGTTCACCTCTTTAATAATTTAAAAATTTATTTTCTTGCACTCTAAAAAATCTTCTTTTTGCATACTTTCCAAATACTTTCCAAATACTTTCCAAATACTTTTCCAAATAAGAACGTTACGAAAAGTAGATGGAAAGTACAGTAGTCACTTAGATTCTTTAAAAAGGTACAGTATATGGAAAGTATATGAGGTACTTTGTTTCAGAGACAGTTAGAATGTTAAAGTACCCCGAAAGTACAGCAGTGAATCCTTGATTCGGAACGGACACATGAACTGACAGCGTATTTGGCAAGTCGTCCAAAAGTACATCTTCTGTAATATATATATATATATATATATACCCCGATGAAATAATTTCTACTAATAAACGTCTGAAAATTTTCTACGAATTTCGAACTTGCCGTAACATTCCGCCCTATCTATTTTACGTTGTCATAATGTTGCCTTAAACTTTTCTTCATTTTTTAAACTTTTCTTCATTTTTTATATAATGGATATTTTTCATGAGTTACTGGAAATTTATGTCAATTTTCTCTGATTAGGCGCAAGTGCAAAAAGACTTGCACATGCGCAATGAAAGCATGACTATAAAAACTAATGCTCGAAATGAACCTTATTTTAAGGCTCTAAGCTATTTGTTCTAAATACCATAAAGTCTAATAAATATATTTAATATAATATTAAAATTCATATTGTATGTGTTATCATGTATGCATTAATTACATCAAGGAAATTAAATGCATAATGTATTCATAGCCTATGGCTGATATGGCTGACTGCTACGAAATGTTTAGGTTTCATACAAACGTTCATAACATGACTATAAATAATTCGTCCATTATTTAATATTAGGTGTTCTATTTTTTAAAAATGCATTACTTATAATTATTTTCGGATTACCTGAAGATCAGGGCCCCCAGCCTTCTTTAGTTAACTTTATAAGGCTAACTAACGGAAATATCACGACTTAACCTAACCAATCGTCAATGGCGTACAGTTAACCTAACGATTGGTTAGGTTAAGTCGTGATATTTTCGTTAGTTAGCCTTATAAGGCTAACTAACGAAGGCTGGGGGCCCTGATCTTCAGGTGATCCTTATTTTCTAAACATGACTCTTTTTGAAATGCAAAATACAAAATTTTTACCTGAAAAAAAAAGTTACTTAATAAATTTGTAATGTAGAGCAAAACTACAAATACCCAATATGTTCAATCAATTCACTAACACCGCGTGGCTTAGCGACAAAAGGACCGCGTACATTACATGAAAGTACTCGCTGTCATCGATTTGAATCCGGTAAGTAGAAAAAATTTCTATATTTATTTCTTTATATATATATTCTTAAGTGAATATAATTATGGTCATTAAGTTAGAGTTAAATAAAGAAATTCTAAAATACTCGTATAAATTAAATTTCAGAGAATTCAGCTTTTTAAGTGGTTTCTCATGTTGCGTTGTACTTTCTATGTACTACCTGTAACAAGAGTACTCGGAACGCATATTTAATGTCAGATATTCTCTCGGGCATTTGGTGTACGTTCAGAGCTCGGGTACTTCCCGTGCATGGTTTCAAATACTTCGTAATTCGAAAGTACATTTAATGTCAGGTATACGCTCGGATTTGAAAATAGATGAAGCGTATATTTTTTACAGTGTGCCTGTAGCAATCTTCCTTCAAATATTTCTCACTGTAAACTCATAGATAGGTATTATAATGTTTTAGTATCCATGTTAAGAGATGCAGGAAGGTCCCTGATTAAATCTTACAACTGTCATACTAAGATCATTCCTAGATGGAATGATTTTATTGCCTTTCTGAAGAAGGAATCAAAAGATGCTCACGATTTATGATGCCTCCATGGTAGACCCAGAATAGGACCGGTTTACGTGAATATGTGTAGAAGCGGGGTCAGTATAAAGCAGCCATAAGACAATGTAAACAGGAAGATTATTTTATGAGGATAACTTAAATAACGATAATAAAAAATTCTGAAATTTGTTAAAAAAGAAACGGGTGTCAAAAATGCCCCCCACCAACAATTGATGGGGTGTCGTGGGAGTAAAAAATTGCAAGGCTGTGGAAAGCCCACTATTCAATCATTCTTAACAGTGTGTGAATGGCTAATATTAGGATTGGCTGCAGCGAAACGCCCGTAGGAGGGATCAGGGAAAATAATACTTGGACGTCAGTTCCTGAAATTAAGACTGATTAAAGAGTTAAAGACTGGTTCTGCTTTAGGGGGTAGATGACCTATCGAATGAACACTTAAAATATGTCAATGACGTGGTGAGTCTGCATGTCTTATATATCTGTATATCTCATTGCAGCCACGCTTGCTCAGAGTTATATCCCTGCAGAGTTTATGAGGTTATATATCTTGCTCCTTGTCAAAAATTAATATAGGGACGTTCTATCCAGCAATAACTACAGGCCTATTGCTGTCGCCTCCTACTTCTCGAAACTACAAGAGAAACTTTTGCTACGCCGATTAAATGATAATTTATGGCCATCTCCTAATCACTTTGATTTAAAAAGATGCCACTCAATTGATCTGTGCATTTATGCATCGGAGGAAGATGTATTTGTGTATAATGGCAGTAATTCAACTAGTTACAGCTTTATCTTGGATATAAGTAAAGCATATGATAACGTGGACCACAATATATTATTTAAAAAACTAGAGGACATTGAAGTTCCTATGTACATATTAAATTTATTGAAATTTTAGTATACCCACCAATCTTTTAGGTTAGGTGGGGTTAGGTTAGGTTAGGTTAGGTGGGGCAATGCAGTCCATGACTTTTGGTTCCTTCTGCAGAATGAGGTAAGGCTCCTTGCTCTCTCCTCTACTGTTAATGTGTATATCGATGGGTTATTTGCTTCACTTAATGTTGTATAGATAACATGAAGATAAATAACTTGGTCTATACAGATGATATACTGCTAGTTAATAAGTCCTTCTGTTAAAGGTCTGGAGTGTTTTCTAAAATCCAGTAAATTATATTCGCAGAACCACGATACTCTTTTTAATGTTACAAAAACTAAGATTATGCAATTCCATCCAAAAAGCTCTAATCAACCAACTGATATTAGTTTCAAAATGAGAGATGAACCAATAGAGGAAGTACATTAATTTAAGTATTTGAGTCAAATTATCACCAGCTACTTGAATGATTACTCAGATAAAAGAAAACAATATTGAAGCCTTAGTGTTAAAGCAAATAGGACTATAAGAAACTTCCGATTTTGCACAAGTGAAGCTGAAGGCACTCTCTTTGGTACCTTGTACACTAATATTTATGGGCAACAACTCTGGGTGATAAATGCAAAAAACTTCACTTTTCTACGTGAAGGTCAAAATATGATAATAAAAACCCACTCTAATAGAGAGAGTTTATTTCCACAACAGTTTCGATGCCCACTGGCATCCTCTTCGGGTGGATACACCCGAAGAGGATGCCAGTGGCCATCGAAACTGTTGTGGATATAAACTCTGTCTATTAGAGTGGGTTTTTATTATCAAACCCTGGGTGAATTATAAAAAGGTCCTCGCGGAACCCTAAATTTGCTTTGTAACGGATCTTTCAGACTCCTGCATAAGTTACTCCTGATATGCTCAACTTCGCAAATGTTTGCTAACCACAACGTTTGGAGCCTCTCGAAGGTAAAAAGACGTGCTGAATGCAGTCTAATAAAAGAATTAAAAAATTCAATCAATCCAATTATCCAAGCTATTTATCAGTCTTGCCATATGTCAACTAAGCTATGAACTTCATGGTATGAAAATGTTTGTCTGTAGCTCCACTTAACTTCGACATTGCTATTTTTCATTATTTGTATTTTTATTTTCAATACTTGAATTTTCATTGTATTTTATTGTCAGTCTGTATTATTACTATTTGTCATATGGACTATTTGGTCTGCCAATAAACTCTCTCTCTCTCTCGCTCATATACTGTACATAATGCACACCCACAATAGAAAATGAAAACCGATTTCAGTCGCTTTTCATTTTTCCTATATTTCACGTGTTCAATTTATATATATATATATACATATATATATACACACATTCAACTGCAAAGAACACGCAGTATAAATAACGTAAAGAACGACGCTTGTATAGGAGATATTCCGCGCAAGACGAGAGAGAGAGAACGAAACAAATGAAAAAATGAGGTAACCACCCGGGAATCGAACTCGGGATCTTCCGATTGCCGGTCAGATGCAATCGGAAGATCCCGGGTTCGATTCCCGGGTGGTTACCTCATTTTTTCATTTGTTTCGTTCTCTCTCTCTCGTCTTGCGCGGAATATCTCCTATACAAGCGTCGTTCTTTACGATATATATATATATATACACACACGTACTACATTTGGAAAATGTTTAATAAATTTCATATTTTTCATAATTTTCATATAGCTACTTCGGAACTGCATAAACTTATGGAAATTTATGACCTCAGTCATACATATTAGAATAAAAACGGATGCATATTATTGGCTTTTGGGAATACTTAAATTCTATTATCTCTTCCGTATTATAATTTATTGGTAATTTATTATATATAGTTGGATATTAGTTTACTTATAAAGCGCCTCTGAGTGACAACAGCAAATTAAATTGTATACAAATGAATGATAACAGTATATATATATATATATATATATATATATATATATGTATATATTATATATTATATATATATTATATATATATATATATATATATATAGTATATACAGTATATACGAGTATAATATATATATATATATATATATATATATATATATATATATATATATATATATATATATATATATATATATATATATATATCCAAACGATGAAATGTAAGGGATTTTGGGGGGGGGGGGTAATTTTAACATCATTTATGGAGAATTATGAATACATAAATTTACCTCTATATAGAGTGTGGTACCTGCTTATAAATACAGAGCTTCGCAGGAATAAAATAAGCATACAAAACTGTATTTATATGTTTCGCGCTCATTTTATTCCTGCTTAGATCCCAGGACCAAAAATAAAAATAAAAAATTTACTAAGGGATTATTTTACAGTATTTCCATCATAGAATAAAATTTCATTGAAACATACTTTTTTTTTAATCCTTTTTGGGTTCATCTGTTTATACAAGCGTATGTCAAGGGGGTCACCAATTAATTTTCTCTGCCATTCGCATAGAGGTGTTTCCGTAACTCTGTCGAGGTCCGCTACCCACTACGTACATTTCTTCTTCCATTTTTGGGGGTGTTTTCGAAATGTTTCCAACACTATTTTATCGAAATCAAATTATATTTCGATGTATTTTTTTTAAAATTATTATTTTAGGGTTTTGTTTTAGGTCTAAGAAGTTTGAAAATTCTAACATAGTGTTGTGTTTACTCACTATTTTAACTAAAATTTCATTTATTCCCGGTTGTTCATATAAAATCCGTTGGTTATCTGGATCCGGACCGAGGTGACCCTCCATTGGTTATCCCCCCCCACCCCCGGAATAAGGCTTCTTATATAGCCATTCTCTTAACTAAAATAAAAGAAAATAACAATGATATTTCTATTTCGTTCGGTGCATCTATTTGAATTATGGGATTGAATGTAGTTCAGAATCAGAAACAAAATCAGAAACAGAATCAGAAAGAGAATAAAAAATGGAATCAGAAACAGAATCAGGATCTTTATTTGTAAAAGTGAATATTATAATAATTTCTACATAGGACATATAATTGCTAAAATGACGATCGATCTCTATTTTTCCTGTTTAATTTTGCTTTTAAGCTTTAGGCTTTACTGGGCTCTCAAATTAATTTGAAGATAAAACAAACATTTTATAGGTAGTTATAATTATTATGTAATATATAAATACTATTTATAAAGGTAATATTTTAGAAAACACAACCAAGCTCGTAGTTGAAATGAAAAATGAAATATGTAAACAGTATAAATTAAATCGCTCGGTAATTACAGCAAGAATGTGACACGTACGATGTTATTAAGAATTAGTAGTAAATACATTAACTTGGGCAAGTAATAAAATAATATAAGTATACACATTTAATCCTAAAATGTGCTAGTAGGATAGCAGTATCCCTTTAATAAAAGGATTTCAAATAAAATATGTATTTTACCCCCATAATATTATATAACATGCCTTCTTTCGCAGCTGCGTTTCACATTTTTCTATATAATAAAGGCTTTCACGCTGTTTCTCTTCGTTCTAAGAATGACTACAGGTAGCAATGAAGATGTCAGTGATAGCATTTTGTCGCCGTTCGCAAATGGCACAAAATCTTTTAAAGAAATCTCAGAGAGAACACTATACAAATGACTTGAAATAAATTCCTGAAGTCCGTGACAATAAATTTCATTCTTCACACGTATGGGAACAATACAAAGTTACAGTAAATGCACTAAACTCAAAAGCAGCACACAAATTACACCACAAAAAACAAGTTAGAAAGATCCTATTTTTTTTTTTGTTTTAATCAGAAGATCAAATATCATGATTAGATCATTAGTATTTGAATACTGATCTTGAATACTGATCTGTTCTTCTCCCAAGTACAAATTAAACGAGATTGCAAATATAAAATCTTTACAGAGAACTCTCACGGTTCAAATAACAGAAGCAAAAGATAGAAATCAACAGTCACGACTGAAATCTTTGTAAACTCCATTCCTTGGAAAGAAGCGCAGTGAATGATACACGATTATATAATGTATAAAAAATAACTTGGTGCGAAAAAATAATAAAAAATATTGGAATCATAGAAGAGAAAGACGTGTGTGTGTCTCCATTTCCGCAAGATAAAATACAAAAGAGGAAATTTTGAGAATAAAGATGGAGAATCTCGTTATTCGAGGGCAAAATTTATCCTATTTCCTGTTGAAGGAACTCCTAAAACTACGAAATATTTAGTTAACATCATTAAAGAAAAAAAGATACGTTCATGAGATAAGTCCCTGATCAGCCGTGCGTGGGTGGTGGCTGGATGTACGTGAGTATAGGATGAGAATAGAAAGCAACTCTCTCCTCCATCAAATCCCAAATCAAATGTTTATTTACAAATATATACACAGCGTTTACGTAGATGAGTATAATTTCATTGTTAAATACAGTTGTAAATTGCCTTTGGCAACCGTGCATACTTTCAGGCCAAACTCTAATAGTTAGGTACAATTACGTAATTATAATTATGTAATAAATATAATTACAAGATTTTTAGAAATCTCTGTGATAGCAGCTGTTTGATAACAGTATATATATATATATATATATATATATATATATATATATATATATATATATATTTTTTTTAAATTTTGAGGATTTGGGTCTAGTCTGTATACCAAACCCTTATATATAATATACAGTTGAGTGTATAGAAACCGAAATAATTATTTAAACTTAATATTTACTCATTTTTACAGGGTGTCCACAATGTCTTGTCACTTCAGTAAAATACTAACTGATTTTCGATTTTCTTTCAGACCCACTTGAAATGAGTAATAGCAGAGCAACTACACTATTGAACAACGCATATTGGCTAGTACCTGGGTCCATGAGCGACTACGCAATGACAAAACCATTGAAAATGTTCGTGCAGACTTCCACAACCGGTTTAATCGTGCAGCTCCTCCAAAAGGATGATATGAGAAAAGAAACTGTTCCCAACAGAAACTGTAAAAGATAAAAGAAGGACTAGCAGGCCATCTAAGTGATAAATGGCTCTGAAAGAAAAACGAAAACCATTTTGTAGTTTACTGGGGTGACATGACATTGGGATACCCTGTAGAAGGGGGACTTTAATTTTAAAGAGGCTTTTGTCTTATATTATTGAGGGTATTGTCTAGTTTTTACCTGTGGTATATCTACAGTATATAAGAATTTCTTCACCTTAGAGAAACTCTCATTACAACCATATAGAAATGGTGGATTGCGTATCTTTCGCTTATGAGATACTGATAATAAAATCACATTGCAGTGAATTATATTCATATTATACCCCATTGGCATCCTTTATCCTATCAATATAGACTAGTGGTGCACCGATTAATCGGTATCGGCACTTGGCATGCCGATTAATCAGCCATGCCGATATTAGGAAAATACCTTGCATTGCCGATTAATCGGTAAAATGCCGATTAATCGGCATGCAAGGGCCGATACCGATTAATCGGTGCACCACTAATATAGACTGAGACAGAGTCATTTTGTAAACAAACAGATTTAAATAAGTCTTTCAGAAAAACAAGGAAGAAAAAATAACAACAAAAAGAAAAGAAATGTTTTTGAAATTAAAACCTATAAATTACACCATATTAAATAAGATACACAAGAGATACGCATAAGATACACATTTCTGTATATAGAATCTTGATAACACGTTCCATTCTGAATAGAAATAGCGGCAAATGAAAAAGTTTTATTTTGATTACAGCATAATTCAAATACTTTTGCCATTTAAACCATTTTTGAATTTCTCTCAAAAGCTTTTCTTAATAAAAAAATTATGTTTTCCTTAATTGAAACTTGTCCGCTTCTTAGTAAGTTCGTATAATTATATAATTGTATTAAATTTAAGAGACAATATATGTCCCACGTACCAATAAATGTAATTGTCTATATTTAGAAAGGAGATACTAACAAGAACTACAATCTTTAACCTACTATGCCTTGAATACAATAACCCTCCATCCCCTACGTGCTTTACAATTATCTAAACACCTAAACATTTCATTTTTCAACTTTTTTTTTCTTTTTTTTTAACCAGGTATATATTTGTAACTTCATTATGGCTCCTCATGCCATAAGCCAACTAACGACTAACACGGGTATAGAAGCAATAACTAAGACCAAACAGTAATACGTTGTATACTTCTCTAAAAATTAAATGCAAAATTGAGATGAAGCTTTTGTCAAGGGATAGAGTTAAAACTGATTAAAATTCTTGTTACTGCTTAAACAAGACATTCGTTTACCGTAAGCAGAGTACGAATTATTCATTAATTGTCAGAAGATGAAGGCATTTTTGACCAATCATGGAACATTGTCTTACTCGCTTAGGAATCACTGTTTGTAAGGAAAGAAAATTCAAATACCTCTTTTTTTTTAAATATAAATTATATATTTAGACATATGCAAAGTTCGTGTGTACGTATTCTTATTGTATACACGAATGTAAGTTGAAACTAGTACATGATATGAAAGTATTTTAATGAATAGAGACCCGAATATATTTCATATTTTATACATTGATTTCCATATATGTTGAATGTACACTATATTCTGTATATTTCTTTATTGAATTTCTCTCTCTCTCTCTCTCTGTATATATATATATATATATATATATATATATATATATATATATATATATATATATATATATATATTAATAATATATATTAAATAGAGAGAGAGAGAGAGAGAGAGAGAGAGAGAGAGAGAGAGAGAGAGAGAGAGAGATTAATGGACACCCTTTTCAAACCTTAATATTTTTACACAATAAAAACAATTTTTATTTATGTCTGAATTTTTCTAATTTTATACCTAGCATCCTTCTTTAATAATGTAATTATTTTTACCTGGATAAAACGCAGGTGTGTTGAGTGCAGGTACCACACATGGATATATATATATATATATATATATATAAATAAGCTGGAGATACCGGGAATATGGGTGTGGGTATAGATACGTGAGAATATTCAAAGAGAGAGAGAGAGATAGAGAGAGAGAGAGAGAGAGAGAGAGAGAGAGAGAGAGCATAAATGTACATCTCGGTAAATATCATCTCCAATTATATTTGCAGAAGTGGGTATTTAAATTGAAATTAACTATGCCCGTAGAAATTTAAAAACAAAAATGCTTTAGGACCCAAAGAAAGTTGTACGGAACCGCGAACGAATACAATTTATTTTGAAGTCAAAGAAATAATGTAATTAATGACATCCAATAAAGATTAAACAATAAACCATTATATTCTAAATAAAACAAGCAAATAACATTTAAAAAAAAAATAATAATAAGCCATCTTTTTTTTTATGTTAGCTTGTTTATTTGCCAATATTCTTTGAAGGCTATTATTAATTATGAGATAAATATGGAAGGTTTTTACCTCATGCTGATTTAAAAAAAATAACTGGACGAGACGATAGAACGAAGAGACCCTACTTCTGTTTCATTCGTCCTCTCAAAGTTGGGTATTTGTTAGTATAAATTACCAGACCAGAAATATAATTAGGAAAGTTATATAAAAAATAGGTTTTTATTGATCGCCATTTCTATAATTTTCAAATGATTGGCGAATTTTTTTTTTTTTTAATATTTTTGTTGTAATCTTATCTCTATTTTTAATATTAATTAGGTTTAATTACGTTCGTTTGAGGGATTTTAATAAAATGTATTTATTTGTATCTTTTTTAATTAAAGATTAATATTTTAGTTTAATTATAAAAAATTTTGAGTTAAAAATAGGTGTGTGTGTATATATATATATATATATATATACACACACACACATATATATATATATATATATATACAGTATAAGAAAACACAATACTGACATAACATTTAGTAATCTCTCTCTCTCTCTCTCTCTCCTCTCTCTCTCTCTCTCTCTCTCTCTCTCTCTCTCTCTCTCTCTCTCTCTCTCAATAATAATAATAATAACATTAATAATAATATTAATAATAAAAGGCAAATATATATTAGTATATTAAAATTTAATTTAAACAATTGATTTGAATTGAACTGAATAAACTTTATTGATAAAATGAATATAGTTTTTCAATTTAACAATTTAACAGTTTTACAATTTAACAATTTTACAATTTTACAACTTCGTTTGTTACTTCAATAAATTAAACATGAAATAATTGTTAAATTTAACTATTTATTTTATTTAGTTTGACTCTTAAACTTTAGGCTTTACTGGGCTCTTAATTAAATAATTTAGTTTGACTCTAAACTTTAGGCTTTACTGGGCTCTTAATTAAAAATAAGATCAGTCATACTTATTTAAAGCGGGTTTAAGACTATGCGTGCGGCAGCGCCTGTGACTCGGAGGGTAATAAGAATAATACAGTATATAAAGAGAGACAAGAACTGGCGCGGAACTCAGGCCGGCTAATGTGGTTCATTGCTCTAACTTCTGTATAATTATTACCGGTATCATCGGTGCTCGAACCCCCGATCTCAGTGTCTTCACTTCGTTTATAGGGGAAACGGCGTTACCAACTGAACTAAGGGGGAGTGAATGGGTAACACCATTTGCCTTATAAGCGCAGTAAAGACACGGAGGTCGGGGGTTCGACTCACGACACTGCGGGTAATAATATTCTAAGAGTTAACGCAACCAGCCGCATTAATTGGCTTGAGAGGAGTGCCAATTTCTGCCATTTTTCATTGATTATTAAGTCCAAAGCTGGGCACTTGCGTTTTTTTTGCGGTACTGCGGTACTGCGGTACTACCGCACTACCAAACCGGTACCGCATAACGCAGTACCGCAAAGGATCGCTGAAAGTACAGCCTGTACTTTCAGCGATCCTTTGCGGTACTTTAAGTCTTTTTGAAATATAAACCTTTTACTTTAAAGTTAAGATAAAATACTTTCTGTGAGACAGATAACATCCTCCACAGTATCGATGTATTAGTTAATTTGTTAAAAATGTTACCAATGAATCATTTAATTAACAAAATTTAACAGGTGACAATTTTCCCTAAAAAAAAAAATCACATTAAAAAACTCAAAGTTTGAATGGAGTAAGAAATAGTCTGATGAAATTTTGTACGCCATCTTAATTGAGGTTAAAACCTAGCTGCATGTCTGTATTAAAGATATAAACGAGGAAAATTGAGTGGTTTAGCTGGCAGTAAAAACCATTTTGCGGTACTATCGGTCATTACAGTCCAGATAAACTGAAACCTATCTACTTTACGGCTCAATGTATTTCAAGTTTTGATAATCACTGATAAATTGAAGTCCTTTAATAGCACTTACACTTACAAAATAAAGACTACTATTTGATTCTATTTGTGTAGTAAATTCAATGCTGCCATTTTTTGTACTATTCAGATAGTCGAGAAATAAAAACAAACAAATATAATCTACGGATTGTAAAAAACTATTATCAATGTGCCCGCAGTAAAATAAAGATTTGAATGCAGGAGGACTGTTCAACTTTTTCTCAAGATAACTCATAAATGCATTTACCATGCATGGATGGACCTAAGGGCAGCCCTTCAATCTACTGATAACACCTATTGTTAAAAAAATACTATCATTAACCGCTGTAGACTTAATAAATCTTTTAACTGCTTTTTATATTAAATCGCGATATAATGTTAACATCAGTAAAACGTGGGTTACAATTAACACATGTGTACATAAAAGATGTACGCATCCTGTTTGGTTTTATAGATTTATAAATACTTTAGGGCACACACACACACACACCACACACACACACACACACACACATACACACACACACACACACACGCACGCACACTGCAATTCTAATATTAATATATACTTTTCAGACATTATTTTCGTGTGTAACCAAATGCGAATTTGTAAAACAGAAAGCGATTTACTGTACACAAATCTTTTACACAAATCTCAGAACACGTAATCGAAGCTCAAAAATAGCAATCAGAACCTATAAAGAAAAGAAAGGAAGGAATATATATATATATATATATACACACACACACAAACTATTGAACGAAAGCGTAAATAACATACATAGAACATTGAAGCCATCGATCAAAGTCATTTAAAAACATTTCTTAATAATAAAAAAATGAAATTAACTTTAAGAAATTTTTTTACTTGCTAAAATTATTTTTTTCAAAGTTAAATCTTTGTTTTTTTTTTTGTTTTTTTCCTTTTGGGTATTTTGCCAACTTAAACACACTTTCACATCGATGCATTTCGCGAGGCAACGCGTTATACAGTAAAACCTTAAAGAAATTTACAGTTAATGGCGTAATAACAATGATTATAATAATAATAATGATAATAATAATAATAATAATAATAATAATTATTATTATTATTATTATTATTATTAAAGAAATACCCCAAAATTGTGAAAAAAGGAATTTGACAGAATACCCAAATAATTACAAAGGCGAATAGATACAATTCTTTTGTACAATAACAAATTCAGTCCTTCAGTGAAAAGGTCAAATAAAAGCTAGATAGTAATTGCCCTCTGTTCAATGAGCTGAATTTAGTGTACAATATATTAGCAATGATTTTATTCCATTTTATAAATGGAATAGTTTTGCTAAACCTTTTGCGAAGGATTTTCAGGGTTAATTAACTATCTGGATATTTTTAGTTGGTTCTTTAAAAATGCTCTTACGCGAACGGATGAAAACAAAACAAGAACATATGGTTTACTATACATATATGGTTGTCTTAAGTTGATTATTATTACAGAGCTGGGCACTTGCGTTTTTTTTTGCGGTACTGCGGTACTGCGGTACTACCGCACTACCAAACCGGTACCGCATAACGCAGTACCGCAAAGGATCGCTGAAAGTACAGGCTGTACTTTCAGCTATCCTTTGCGGTACTGCGCTATGCGGTACCGGTTTGGTAGTGCGGTAGTACCGCAGTACCGCAGTACCGCAAAAAAAAACCGCAAGTGCCCAGCTCTGGACCGTCACCGTCACCGTCACTCTTAACAAACATTTATTTGCATTTCGCCAAAGTGTTCAAATTGATCTATCTACGCCAGTGGTTCCCAAACTTTTATGGTGGCGACCCTAAATACAATATTGTCCTGGCCTGGCGACCCTAAATACAATATTGTCCTGCCTGGCGACCTAAACGCTGGTACATGCAGTGTTAATGACCAATCATTTGATACGTTGGGTTTATATTCATATAATTTGATTGAATCAGTCGTTGAGAATTTCCGTCCCGCGACCCTTAGGAACACCTTCCCGACCCTCACTTGGTCGCGACCATGGGTTTGGAAACCACTGATCTACGCGCTCATAATCAGTCCTAGCTTTTCCCTCTACAGTTTTATTTACAGTATATATATATATATATATATATATATATATATATGATTAAAAACCTGAACGTGCGTGGTTTTTAAATAATTTTCGAAATGAATCAAATTGAATGAAAAATTAATGTATCCGAGCAAAAGATGGATTTTATCTTAAGTGGAGAGGGTTCTTTTTGAGGGGGGTGGGGGTTGATAGTTAAGTGATCCATTGCCCATGGTCCGTGGGTTCGAATCCACCTCCTCTGCATGGGTCATATACATTAATTTCTTAGATTGCCATTTTTACTTTTCTCCGAATTTATTTGCAATTTACAGCCTCCGAGAAACTCCTTTTTTTTTTACTGCTGTATATATATATATATATATATATATATATATATATATATATATATATTAGATATATATATATATATATATATAATATATATATATATATATATATATATATATATATATAAAATCGATCTTAAGTGGAGGATAACTGTTCTCTTGAGTGGACAAGTGATTTCAGCATTATGGGTTCACATACCACCGACCGCTGATTTCGGGTGAAGGGTATAATTAAGTAACCAAACGTACGGGGTAAAAATGTATCTTAAACCATATTCGGAGATGATTTGATGATGATGATTACCTACAATTGAACTCGAACATATAAGGAGTTAAAAGCAAATAAAGAATTCGGGTGTAAAGTATTTAATATATTGTTAATCAGAGTCTGTAATTATTATATTTTTCTTAGTTATGGATAACTCTCTTGCCCTGCCTGACTCCTCCAGGAGTCCCGAATCACAGTGAAATACCGAGACTGGAAGGGAAGTGAATTCCAGGCCATTATAATTTTCATACATATATCCAACTTCCATTGAAGGTTATCACGACGAGGGTACATCGACGGAGGACACCCTTTAAATCCGTCATTCGTCAAAGAGGCCCCGAGATCAAATGCTAGTCCTCGTCGGCAGCGGGAGTGAGCAGGTTTCCGAATTCATCTTCTCAGCACTGACGCTAGATAAGATCCTAACCCCGACAACCTGCAATGGAATTTTTTTCGTCAGAAAATGATAAATGGATGTTTCTTAACTCAGATATGAAGAAACATTAATTATATAATTCATTGTTCGGAAGATAAAGTATTGTTGCCTCGTAATCATTGTTTTCCTGCTCCAAATTAGCATCACATTTGGTGCAGATGCGTTTCATATACAGGATTTCTCTAATTTAGACAAAGGTGTACTGTATATAAAGGTTATTAGGTGCATAAAGGAATTAATATATATATATATATATATATATATATATATATATATATATATATATATATATATATATATATATATATATATATATATATATATATATATATATATATATGGTGTATAAATAATTACAAATGGGTTACATTATAATATATGTGAACGCTAAATATTTAATAATAATTCAATATCCCCACCCCCGAAAAAGAAAGAGTACTTCCGAGTACTTTCGAGTCGAGGTGGGTGAACTTCCCTTGAAGAACTCCAAAGACGAATTCAAATGAGCTCAGAATTAATAAAGCAAAATTAAGGGAATAACGTAAATTTTGGTCCCTAACGGAATTTGGTACCTGAGTCGTGCATGGTATCAAAATGAGTGTGTTGCACCTTTAACCACTGGGGCATCCAGACACCCTTAAAATAGATGAGATTTGGGTTCTGGCGTCTCAGGATCAAATCCCGTTAGCGGCTAAAATCATTATTCATTTCTATATTTATGTATTATTTACTTCATGTGTGTGTGTGTGTGTATGTGTAAGAGTGTGGCAAAGCAGTTTATACATTTATAAACTGTACATACATAGTATTTATGATCTTACAGCGTTATTAAATTAAATATATAATATTAGCATTTAATAATAAACACTTATAAGCTTTTATATAAAATGGATGAATAGCTTTTAGGTACATTTGTCTCCTTTTCTAACTCCTATCTCTAAGCACGATTTTTTCGTGCTTTCAGTCCTATAATTATGACGTATAATTCACTTTCGAAGAAAGTTCAGCCACGGTGCTTGACTGGAATTTATTTTTTGAGGGGGGGGGAGGGGGGGGGGGGATTTATATAAAAAAAACTTACTTAAAAATTATTTTCTAATTTTGTTTTTATTTTTGTCAGCGATTTTATGGCTTTAGTTTATGCCCTTGTAGGCTATAAAATGCAGAAAAAAAATAATTTCCTTTTTTGGCAATGCTGACATTTTTGGGTATAGAGGGATTTTTTTCCGCGTTTTAACTTTGTTAAAACAGATTTTGTGTTGTACATTCGAAATTTTAAAATAGAATTAAATGGAAATTGATAAGCAAAAGTTAGATTTTTATACCCAAAATAAATTCTTTTGGGCATCAAAAAATAAAAAATAAATGTTACAAAAAATTAAAATTATCTGAGAGAAGGAGGTGATCTCCGTAGAATTTTAGAAACTTCTCTCGTGTAAACATCAGTTAACCTTGGTTTTGCTTCCGCCCGAATTGTTCATTCTGACGAAGGTCAAGCTTGTTTCTCCACTTTGGACCTACATCTTAACGTGGAATTCGAACCACGACCCGCCACGAGTGGTCAGACATTACAAAGTCCTTGCTTGGACTCGATTTCACGATCTCCCGATCAGCAGCCCAGTGTCTTAACCACTAGTCCACCCAGGGTACCCATTTATCTGCAACCTATTTTTTTTGGAAGGTTGAACAGCTGGGTAAGCTGCGCGCCTCCTGCTTACGCTTGGAATCGAATCTGGGCCGGTGAATTCGTAGTCAGCGATGTTAAACACTACACCACCGCATGAATGCTTTTCAGTGCAATAACTGCACTTTTTATTTATATTTTTGCGCATCAAGGAGGGGCCAAGGGCGGGTTCCCACAAAAATGCCCCCTTTTATAAGAAAGAGAGAACCAAAATCAAGGTCTTCGAGGCTCACCATGTCATTTTTGAAAAGTTTGTGTAGTGTGTAAAATGCATGTGTGTGTATTGAAGAATAGAGGGAGAAGTGCGTGAGTTTGAGAGCATGCTGGACTGCTCACAAGGTAGATGAGACACGGTAAAAGATCAGATAAGGAGGAGAGTGACAGGAGAAACAGCAGGAGTTTCAACACTTCCTGTCTCCTGCCTAACGTCCCCCTAGGAGTACTTCCTTGGTCGATTGATGTCTACAATCTCCTCCTTTATAAAATAGGAAGGGAAAATACAATAAAGTGGAACCCAGGAGTTAGTGGGGCTCGAATCCGCAACGTCACGTAGTTTCAGAGTTAGCGCAAGGGGATAGGAGCCATATTATAGCTTATAGTTTCTTACTATATTCTTCTCTGATGCCGGTTTCTCAATGTTTAAATTCTCTCTCTCTCTCTCATTTTTGGGGACACCAGGTATATATATATATAATATATATATATATATATAATATGATGAATAAAACCACGAAGGAAAAAAGAAACACAAAGGGGTGCTCAAGCGCTTTCGTCTAATGACATCCTCAGGAACATCATAAATACTTTTCACGTGTCACTTTCGTGAAATAATTTTTCATATATATATATATATATATATATATATATATATAATATATATAAAGACTAAAGTCTATGAGGTAATCAACGACATCCCAGCTGAGTTATTTCAAAACATTTTGTTAAATATTTGTGCAAGGTTAAATATTGGGTTAGAAAAAAGGACGATTACACTGAACATGTTTCATTAAGGTTAATAAACTGTTATGATTTACGGACCTATTGCCTTTGTATTTGTGTCTGGAGTTTTTTTTTTTTAATTTACAACATTTATTTAGAAATAGGGACATTTGGGGGGGGGGGGAACACCTGGTATTATATTATTTATATATATATATATATATTAATAATATAAACACCTGGTATTTTATATATAAATATATATAAATATATATATATATATATAATATCAGGTGTTCCTCCCCAAAATGTCCCTATTTCTAAATAAATGTTCTAAATTAAAAAACAACAACTCTAGACGCAAATACAAACGCAATAGGTCCATAAATCATAGCAGTTTATTAACCTTAATGAAACATGTTCAGTGTAATTGTCATTTTTTCTAACCCAGTATTTAACTTTACACAAATGTTTAACAAAATTTTTGGAAATAGCTCAGCTGAGATGTCGTTGATTACCTCAGACTTTGGTCTTTAAGTTTTCGAGTGTCTTATTCTTGGTAGAATAGATCCTGTCTTTTATGTAATCCCACAAAACAATGTCACAGGGTGTTAGGTCAGGTGAGTATGGGGGCCATTCCACTGGCTTATGAAAGACGATTAGTCGCCCGGAAAAATGCTTCTCTAAAATGTTGCGAGTTTCACAAACAGTGTTTGGAGGTGCTCCATCCTGCTGAAACCACTGTGAATCTTGGGTAATGCAGTTTATTTCTTTTACTAGACAAACTAATTATTTGTGGTCAGTAGAAATCTTGGAGCTATTGAAGAATAGGGACCCCAGCCTTCTTTAGTTAGGCTTATAAGGCTAACTAACGAAAATATCACGACCTAACCTAACTAATCGTTAGGTTAACTGTACGCCCTTGACGATTGGTTAGGTTAGGTCATGATATTTTCGTTAGTTAGCCTTATAAAGCTAACTAAAGAAGGCTGGGGTCCCTCTTCTTCAATAGCTCCGAAATCTTGTAGAAATTTCTATGAAATTAGTGAAAATTATTGCTTTAAGTACGAAATAGTGAAAGAACGTTTTTAATATACAATATTTGGATCACCTGAAGATCAGGGCCCCCAGCCTTCTTTAGTTAGCTTTATAAGGCTAACTAACGAAAATATCACGACTTATTAACCTAACCAATCGTCAAGGGCGTACAGTTGACCTAATGATTGGTTAGGTTAGACGTGATATTTTCGTTAGTTAGCCTTATAAGGGTAACTAAAGATGGCTGGGGGCCCTGATCTTCAGGTGATCCCAATATTTATTAGTTATTAAGTAATAGAAGATTAAAAATGTGTACGTATATGCATATAAGTACACGCGAAGTTAAACCTCGATCTGTAACCTTTCTGAAGAAGAAATCACAATAATAAAACATACATCCATTATAAAATAACGGGCAAATAAAAATAAGACCGTATAAGACCATTATTTGATAGTGTATATACTATATATCTAGGGAAGAAATTATACATTACTCGTACAAAAGATTGAAAAAACAAAACCAACCAAGTTTTTTATAAACTAACATATGGCTATCCTACAAGTGGTTCTCATACATTAGATAAATCTCACAAAAACGTGTTATTATTCCTTAATTTCGTTTTATAATAAAAATAAAAGCCTCGAAAATCGCCATCTTTGTATATAACTTATAACTGGTATCATAATTTTGAAAATGAAATATCGCACTTCCTTACTGCTATCAACGCGCTGTCGATGACTATCACAAATACAATTGAATTTGCAATAAAAACTGTCATGTTGCATTAGACATATGAATACACCATGCAATTGTATACAAAAGTGTATACGATGTATTAAATTGTATAAGTAACCTGAATTCATTTTAAGCTATTCTTCAAGTATATAAAATTGTATAAAAACTTCAGTCACTTGTCGGATTAAGAAATCACAAAAAAAAGAAAACGAAAAATATATCCAAAAGTGTTAATTGAAGATAAACTAAATAAAAAAAATAATTGGTTTAAAAAAAAGAAGAGTTTTTAAACCATTTTACTTACTACTTTATGTTACTTTATGTGAGTTTGAACGACAGTTCAGGATCGACCTACGGTCGACCCCTCTGCAGCATCCCGCCTCATTTGCGGGATTTGGTGAATGAGGTAATTGCCGTCTGATCTCCTCCTGCCCTCGTAGCCAGCTGGTCGGGGACTTTGCACATGAATCTGTCCAGCGGGTTCTTGAAGTTATTCAGTTCGGTGTGCTGGAGGTTCCTCACTTCTTTTGGTAGGGCATTCAAAAGCTTTGGGCCCCGTATTCTGAAGGTATTTTTCATCCTCGTTTTCATGGCCTCTGTCCCACCGCAGCTGAGCCAGTTCAAAATTTGCCTCTTCTCTCATTCCATTTATTTATAGGTACAGTAGATTAAAAGGAGCAAGTGTAGTTTACGTCCCCATGACACAAAAGGGGACAGAAACTACACTAGGTCAAAGTTGGGGAACGTAAACTACGCTAGGATCTTTAGGAGACATTTTTTAAATGAATCCATCAAATAAAACGTTAAAACTAACGAAAATATTACGACTTAACCTAACCAATCGTCAATTTATATATACAGGGTGTCCCGTAAGCCTGGAACCATAGGGCAAAATGGTAAAAACGGCAATAAAAACGCCAAAGTGACTTTTGGGGACTGTTTGTGAAATGAGCAAGGATGGTAGCGGCTGTGTCATCGTCGGTGGATGTCCCCGGAGGTCCACTGCGTGGTTTATCTCCTATGGATCCCGTTTCCCTGAACTTTGCTACAAGTTTGCCGACACAACTGTGTGGTATCGGCACGCGGTCCGGATGCAATCTGTTAAATTCATCAGCGACCTCCCTCTGACTCCGATTTCCTACGAGCAGAATTACCTGGATACGTTCTTCCTTACTCAAAGACATCATGGGCACTTGCATAAATGGAAAAACATGAATTACTTATTTTACCCCATGGTTCCAGACTTATGGTTATGGGACACCCTGTATATATATATATATATATATATACATATATATATATATATATATTATATAATATATATATATATATATATAAACTGACGATTGGTCAGGTTAATTAAGTCGTAATATTTTCGTTAGTTTTAACGTTTTATTTGATTAGGTATACGCGGACAAAGTTGGGGAACGCAAACTACACTAGGATAATGTAGAGGAACGTAAACTACACCATGCACCACAGGGGGACGTAAACTACACTTGCTCCGATTAAAATTATTATATTTATAGATTAAAATTAGTGCATACAGAAAACTAAATTGACCATTGTATTGTAAGTATTTTATTTCAGTAATTCTCTCTCTCTTCTCTCTCTCTCTCTCTCTCTCTCTCTCTATATATATATATGATACACACAGACAGTGCATGGAACAAGGAACTCTTCTGGGATAATTAAATCCACTATAGTCCGAATAAGTAATGGTAAATGACAAATACCATAGTTTTTCTTTTTCATGATGCTAGCCCGACGTGGGCAACGGGTCACTCGCAAAGAGGTCCCATAAATATAGCTTCCCTCACCAGCTATCTGCAAAGCAGACAGGATCCAGCTTTGGGACATGGATCTAGGGTTTAAAGCACCCATCTTCAAAGCACCCATCTTCAAACGGACATGTTATGTGCCTTGAAAAGTGGACGCTCAATTCTGCCAGTTGAGGTTTAAGTTTTGGTTTTTGGCTAAAAATATAATAGTTACCCCTTTTTCTTTGATGCATTCAATCTGACGTGAAGGCAGCGAGTCTTTTGCTTATATTGAGGTTCTAAATGTAGCAGGGCTAGTGCTTTAAACCCTAGATCCATGTCCCAAAGCTGGATCCTGTCTGCTTTGCAGATAGCTGGTGAGGGAAGCTATATTTATGGGACCTCTTTGCGAGTGACCCGTTGCCCACGTCGGGCTAGCATCATGAAAAGAAAAACTATGGTATTTGTCATTTACCATTACTTATTCGGACTATAGTGGATTTAATTATCCCAGAAGAGTTCCTTGTTCCATGCACTGTCTGTGTGTATCATAAAAAACTCAGGGGACCATTCTGAGTTCATTCTCATATATATATATATATATATATATATATATAGATGTGTGTGTGTGTGTGTGTGTGTGTTAAAATAATTTATATCAAGCGAAGTCAATATTATACAAAATTTAAGTCACACACACACCACACACACACACCACCTCGCTCCTGAAGAATCATGCACCAGAACTGATAATAACAGGGAGTGTTTGCAATACCAACTAATGAGAATTGCAATAAATTGAATACTGATATGGATGTTCTTTGGACTAGACCAGGGGTTATCAAACTGGGGTACGCATAACCCTAGGGGTACGTATTAAGGTTTCCTGAGGATACGGGAAGGAATTCACAAAATTTACGCTATATATATATTTATTTTGACATAATTCAAGTGAATATTCTAAAAAATTTTGAAAACGTTTATTCCACTCATTGCCAGAAACTTCTAGAATTTTTATTTGACAATATATAAGCCTCGCTGAATACTTCTGCGTCATAAACGTTATCAAAGCAGTAGTGTGAAATGAGTTTTTTTTAAATAAACAAGCAGAGCCTTCGGCTCCCTGCCCTACGGCAACGGCACGTTAGGGTTACCCCTTTGGGGGGAGGTCATTCTCCCTCTCCCCCCAAAACCCCTCACCCCCTTTATGCAACTTGGGGGCTAACCCCCTTGTTACATAACCCGTCTCCCCATTACCCCCGCCCTTCCTCATTACCCGTCTCCCCATTACCCCTACCCCGAGGTCATTCTCCCTCTCCCCCAAAACCCCCTCACCCCCCTTTATGCAACTTTGGGGGATGACCCGCACCCCCCCTTGTTGCATAAAATGGTTGGAACATTGTGGGTCATTTTTTTTTATTTAAACAGGAAATGGAAGGAATTGTAGGTTTTTTTTTTAATGTTTAAGGATTGACTAAGGAATTTGGTGAGTCATATATTAATGTTTATTCTTCAACTTCATATTATACTAAAATTAGATTGGCCAAATTTTTATTTTTATTATGAACGTCACGAATGTCCATCCATCCATCCATCCATCCATCGTGTTCTGCCTATCAGGCAGGTCCAACTCATGTGTCCCGCCAAAATGTTCTATCCTGAGCTATTCTTTTCATCTCATGGTAGCTCCTGCCTGACTTCAAATCATTCAGTATTGCTCTCCTTTTCCTTCCCCTCCTTCATATCTACCCTCTATCACCTTCAACAATCCTTCAACAATCCTTCAACAATCTCAACATACGTCCGATCCATTTCGTCTGTCTTTCTCTTATCACCTTAATGAGTCTTCTTTCCTCTCTCACCTGTTGCAGTACTTCCTCATTACTTTGGTATTCCCTCCAGCTTATCTTTAGCATTCTTCTCCAAATCCACATTTCAAAACTTTCCAGGAGTTTCTTTTCAGTTGTTTTCAGTGTCCATGTTTCTGCTCCATACAGTACCACACTCTATATCAAGCTTTTTACTAACCTTTTCTTCAGCTTCAAGTCGAGTTTACCTGAAAGTAGTCTTTTCTGTCTCTCAAAAGCTACCTTACCCATACTAATTCTAGATCTTACTTCCTTACTGCAATCTCCATTGTTGGTTAATAAACTTCCCAGATATTTAAGCTGCTCAGCTTCTTCTAAGGTCCGATTTCCTATCGTTAGGTTCATTTGTGCTCCTTTCCTTCTTGCAATTTTCATTACCTTTGTCTTGGTCTCATTAATTCTTATTCCGAATTCTTCCGCAGTTGTTGTCAAGCTTTGACCATTCTTTGTAGTCCTTCCTCAGTACTACAAACAAATGCCTTGTCGTCTGCAAATCTTACAGATTTGATCAATTTACCTCCCACTCTGATTCCCTCTTCCAGATCTGAGAGTGCTTCTATTACACTAGGCAACAAATTTCAACTTTTTTTTTGTTACAGACACGTGAACTACTGATTCCTACTAAAGCGCTGATGCTGATTTCAGATCTGATATCAAAATTTCTCTATCACGTCCAGATTTTGTGTAACGGAAAACCCCTATTTTTCATTTTTTTTTTCACCCGCTTCTATTACGAAAGCCGTCTAAGCTACTTTTCCGTGCCACGTTTTATGTTAAGCATACTTAAATAATTAGTGAACAGGGATGTCTCCTCCTTCTTTATTCTGGCTTAAGACAGACAGCGGAATTTCGCTGGCGGAGTTACCACCCCTGCGCCCAACCATCCACCCAAAGCGCGTTAGTATTTTGTTGTTACTACTGAAAGGCAAATTCCTGTTCTTAAGTGAAACTTTGGTGTGTCCTCTTCCTTTGTCGCTTGTAGGATGACGAGCTCTCCTTCTGCAGGAACCAACAATAATCTCCCATCATATTTGGGTTGAAATTACCTTGGTATCTGTTTTCCATAACTGAGATCTGTTGGTGGAAGAGCTCACCATGCTCGTCACTTACAGCCCCAAGGTTGGCCGGGAAGAAGTCAAGATGAGAATGTAAAAAATGAATTTTCAAAGACATTCTGCATCCCCCATTATTTCATAAGATTTAAGCATGTTTTCTACGAGTTTACGGTGGTTTTCAGCTTTGTGGTTTCCAAGAAAATTTTTGACAACTTCAACGAAAGATGTCCATGCTCCTAGTTCATTCTCATTTAGGTTAGATGGAAACGATGAGTCGTGGATGACACTGCGGATCTGTGGTCCAGTGAAAACTCCAGCTTCTAGCTTAGCATCTGTCAATATTCCTTTGAATTTATCCTTTAAAATTGGAAACCACTACCTTGATGATCCATACCCTTCACGAAATTTTTCATAAGGCCAAGTTTAATGTGAAGTGGTGGAAGATGTACTTTCTGAGGGTCAATAAGTGCTGGGTGTTTCACATTGTATTTACCAACAACATGTTCAGTTCTAGATGGCCAATCATGTTTTTTGTAGTGGTTCTTGTCATCTCTGCTGTTCCATAGACACAAAAAGCACATATGCTTTGTGTAGCCCAACTGTAACCCAAGAAGTAATGATACAACTTTAAGGTCGCCACAAATATTCCATGTGTGGTCCTTATATTTGATGAGTCTTAGCAGCAGTTTCATCGATTCATAAGTCTCATTAAGGCCAGTGGCATGTGCTACAGGTATTGAAGGTTTTTCATTGCCATTGTGCAGTAATACAGCTTTAAGGCTAGCTTTACTAGAGTCAATGAACAGTCTCCATTCTTTTGGATCATAGCGACAGCCAATCCCTTGCATCAGACCACTGATATCGTGGCAGAAACAAACGTTTTCTTCCTGTAAGTAAAATGATGAAAACTGCAAATGGCGATGGCGGAAATGGGAAACTTTGGTGTTTGGTTGGAGAAGATTAAATTCTTGAAGTCTTGAACCAAGCAACTCTGCCTTTTCTTTTGGTAATTCCAAATCGCGCACTAAGTCATTTAACTCCGCTTGACTTAACAAATGTGGGGAAATATTTGCATCTGGAACATATATGCCATCTTTCCCTGTTTCTATATCACTAGCAGAATCTTCAGATGAACTGCTGTCTGTTATCGTTGCTGGTGGAACTGGTGGTGGATTTGTTTCATCATGTGGTACTGGTTTCATTGCTGATTCGCAGTTTGGGTACGTGATCTTTGATTTGTTTTTCTTGTGAAACCAGCAATCTTTGTCAAACAAAAAATAACAATCATTGAAGTGATTTTTCGGCTCACGCCAAAACCATGGGGACTGAGAACGGCATAGCTTTTCTTTTACCATTCATCCAAGCTATTAACATTGCATTGCACTGTGCACAGCAAATATGTGGTGCCCAGTCCCTCTGTTGGTCTCCTAACTTACAGTCAAAATAACACTTGTAGGCAAGTTTAATCTTTGTTGTTATGTTTCTACGTTGTGGCTTAGGTGTATATTGTCCACAGACAAAGCAGAAGTTGTCTGGGTGATTTACACAAGCACGTCTATTTGATGCCATTTTGAATTACCATACAATATCTGAAAAAACGTAGAAAGTAATTATTACGATGTGCAAAATAAAAAGAAATACACACCGTAGTACAAAACAAATGCTATAAAAACACACAAGTCACCACAACCTGTCACTTGCTCATCAGCAGAGAGCTTCAACAACCGTTCTGCTTGACTGTCACGTAGCGACTGACCGTTGGGCCGTTGCCCGTTACTATGCTCTTGACTCAGTGTTGCCAACTCGGGATAAATTTTATTTATCAAAATTGTTCGAATTTGTATATAGTTGGCAAAAAAAATTGCTTTAACCTTGAAAAGCAAGTTTCATATTACTGGCATTAAGCCGATTAAAACCAAAATCTGGACGTGGTAGAAAATTTTACTAAAAGTGATTTGCATTTTACACAAAATCTAGACGTGATAGAAAAAATCTAATTATAGATTTGAAATCAGCATACCGAAATTAGCTAGGAGCACCTATTTGGTCTTCTGTAACAAAATCTTTGTTGCCTAGTGTTATCATTGCTTCCGCATGGATGTTAAATAACACGGGGGACAGGGAGCATTCTTGCCTGACCCCTCTCCCAACCAATCCACGCTCCGATTCTCCTCCTGCAACTCTAACATTCATAGTCTGCCCAAGATATAGATTTTTTAATCAGCCTACGGTCCCTCCAGTCAACATTAATATTCTTCAATATTTCCATTACTTCACAAATGTAAAAGTGATAAAAAATATTGCATCTAGCATGTGTTAAAAATTATGTTATAAAATGTACGAGTATGGTGCCTAAAAATGTAACTACTGCATTGTAATTTTAATTTTATTACAATTACAGGCATTGTGATGGCATCTGCAACTAAGAAACTTCGGTATAACGAAAACTACATACAGTATAGGTTCACATCTATTATAAAAAATGGGATCGAGCTGCCTCAGTGTGTTATATGCAAGAAGGTGTTCTCATTAGATTCACTAAAGCCAAGTTTCCTCAAGAGACACTTAGGTGGCTGCCATACGGAACTTGTTAATAAGGACGTTCCCTTCTTCAAACGAAAAGAAGCGGGACTGAAGTGAGCACGTTTTGATCGATCCGGGAGCATTAGCCAACAAAATGAGGCAGCATTACGCGCCTCATACATGGTATCGTTAAGAATAGCAAAGGAAAAAAAACCTCACAGCATCGCCGAAAAACTGATTATCCCTTGCTGCAAAGATATAGTCCGTTGCATGATCGGAGACTCTGCCGAGAATAAGGTAGCATTATTGCCTCTTTCAAACGATACTGTCCAACGGAGAATCTTAGAGATGTCGAAGAAAATCAAGCACCAAGTAGTTGCTGAAATACGTGAAGCACCCTTAAGCAAATTTTCAATTCAGTTCGATGAATCGACAGACGTGGCCAGCTGTGCCCAACTACTCATCTTCACACGATATATAAATGGTAGAGATTTCAAAGAAGAATTCCTGTTTTGTCATGCTCTCGAATCTACTACTAAAGAAGATATTTTCTTAGAGGTCTAAATTTTTCAAAACCGAGGGACTGACTTGCGACAATGTGTGTGCTTGCACAACAGATGGAGCACCTGCGATGCTTGGCAAGCATTCGGATTTCTAACAAAAGTGAAGGAAGCGAGCCCCGATTCAAAGCATCTTCATTGTATGATTCACCGATATGCTCTGACATCTAAAACGCTCCCACCAGAACTAAGATTAGTTCTTGATAATGTCGTTCATATGGTGAATGCTATCAAGTCTAATGCCCTCAATACTCGCGTCTTCCACCTACTTTGCAAGGAGTTTGGTGCAGATGAAGAAGTCATGCTATTTCACACCGAGGTACGCTGGCTGTCACGGGGAAATGTGGTAGCAAGAGTTAGGTCATTGAAAAACGAGCTGACTGAATTCTTCAAACGAGACGGCAAAAGTCTTTAAATTTTGCCAAAAAATTGTCAGATAACCAGTGGCTCATGAAGTTAACCTACTTAAATGACATATTCTTACGTCCAAGCACGTTGAACAAATCGCTTCAAGGTCAGCACACCACAGTGATTGATTTCATGGACAAACTTGCAGCATTCAATATGAAACTGAAACTGTGGGAAACAAAAGTGAAAGACAAAAACCTTTGTATGTTTGAGCATCTTAGCGATGCGCTTGAGAATAATGAAGAAAATGGTAAAATTCATAGGACTCAGCTAGTGTTGGCGCATATTTCCTCTCTGCTGCTGGAGTTCGTCATATTTTTCAGAATTAAACGAATTGGATTTAAAATTGATAAGAAATGCATTCATCGTTGATGTGCACTTGCTCGTAGAAGACTTGCAGGATCAATTTATTAAGTTGGTGAATGACTCTACAGCCCGAGATGCATTTGAAACTCTTCCGCTGACTAAGTTCTGGTCCAAAATGAGCGAGTCTTATCCTGCTGTAGCTAATGTGGTGGTGAAGTCATTGCCAATGTTTCTCAGTACTTATCTATGTGAACAAAGATTTTCAGTTTTGTTGAATATAAAAACTGAATATAGCTCTCGACTAAACGTGGAACATGATCTTCGAGTTTCCTTGTCAAGCGCTACACCTGAAATTGAGAAACTAGTTTCCACACATCAGGCACATTCAAGAATTATAGATACCCTAATTTTATTTACATATATAGTTTGTTGTTTATTCATTTAATAAAGCATTTATTATTGATATTTCTGTATCTTATGTGAATTCTCACTAATGGGGGTACTAGCTGATTGTCTGATGAATCAAGGAGTACGAAGTGACAAAAAGTTTGAGAACCCCTGGACTAGACTAACACAGAACATTGTTGGTTTCAGTGGTGATGAACCACGTACGAAAACCTCGTCAGTACTTTGACTTCCTCTTTGCTTCGCAATGTTGCTGCGAGCTGCTCGTACCCTGAAATGGGTGTATGGGTGGAATGTGTTCTCTGAAAAAAAAGATGCTTAACTTCTTATACTTCCACTTAAACTATGACTGCATCGATGATTTTATATATATATATATATATATATTATATATATATATATATTATATATATATATATATTATATATATATATATATATATATATATATATATAAAATTATATGTAAAAATGAACAATGAATAATTCCTATACTCATATATTCTTACATATTTATATTCATATAATACTTATATTCATACGTATATACTTTCATATATTCATCTTTACATAAGGCCCAAAATCGCATAACGCAAGTTTGGATAAAATTTGATGTGCTTTCTCTTTTTGCAAAATAATTGGTGAATTGTTTCTTTGAACTTACTTAGTAATTTTTTTAGATTTAGCTTAATAATGAAACCTGATAAAATTTTGCAATGTCCATTTTCTGTATACATTCTGTCTTCGTTATAAAAGATGAAGTCATGTCTTGCTTAACGTTTAATTTTAACTCTTAAGCCTTTAATTTGGTAATTATGTCGCAAATGACATGGCCTGAAGTTGAATAAAAAATACATTTTTCTAGTGTATTTTGGTGTGCTCTGTTCAAATATAACCTTCATTTCTTGTGCAAATTAACAGAAATAGGTGTTTGGGCTATGCGATGACAACTGTATTTCTGTTCATTTGCACAAGAAATGAAGGTCATATTCGAACAAAGCACACCAAAATACACTTGAAAAATGTATTTTTGATTACATTTTATACAATAAAGCATAACCTAACATGTTCATGTTACGAGATCTCGTAAACGACGCATTACCACAGGAAACGTGCAAAACACCTCAAAATTAACCAGAAAAGTTTGCTCTCGTCATTTTCGTTTACACTAACGAAAATATCACGACTTAACCTAACCATTTATCAAGGGCGTACAATTGACCTAACCGGGCATTCAATTAACCTAACCAGGCATTCAGTTGACCTAACCGGGCATTCAGTTGACCTAATCTGGCCTTCAATTAACCTACCTGGCATTCAATTAATCAGTTAATTAATCATCTAGGGCACATGACGAATCAAGTTCTCAAAGTCGAAACCATACGAACGGCACGTCATAATTTTATCACAAACACCACCAAACTGAATCCAATTAGAAAAAGAAAATAGCCAGAACAGAAACCAACAAACTAATTAAGTCGCAGAGTAACATGACGTCATACCACCCCGACCACAAATACACTAAATATATATATATATATTTATGTTATTATTATTATTATTTTCTACAATAGTTTGCAAAAAACTGAGTGACAAATTTGAATAAAGCGTCTAAAACTACCTCATAAAAAGTTATTTTAATTTACAGGTCCAGCCCATGTCATTTAAAACATATTAACCTTCAATTTTTGATCATATGCAAGTTTAAGTGTAAAAATGCAAATTTCAATTTTTTTTTTAGTTAACTCGGTAGATCATGATAACATCAGATCTGTCAATATGTGGTTTAAGATAAAAATATGGCTTCATCTTCAAATATCTTGCTTATCTGTTTAGACGTTGCCACAGCTAAAAAAATGTACCTTGTCCTAAAATATTGTGCAAAATAATGCAGCCTATAGAGAATAGAAACTAAACAAGTGAACATTAAATAATAATGACGCCCACAAATTTGGGTATATAAACTCATGTAAATTTTCAAATTGTTATTCTGACTATTCTGATTAGACTGATCTAATTAGAGGCTGAGCATTACCTGTAACATTTAGCAGTAAATTACCGTAAGAAAAAGTCTTTATCTTCTCCTTCGAGCCTTGCTCTCTTCAGAGAACTTAGTCTTAAATAGAGAAAAATAATTGCCCGATCCGTTATAAGAAGAATCGGGGAACCTTCAGAGAATTTAATCAGTTTCACAGAATCCTCCGATCCACTATAAGAACAAATCGGAGAGTGTCTACAAGAAAACTACTGCAATTCCCTATACGTACCAGCTACTCCAGAGTAACAAATCCGTTGCTGCCACCTAACCAGAACCCCCGTCAACTTCGAACCGACCAAGGCCATAGACGGAGGGGTTAACATATATATATATATATATATATATATATATAATATATATATATATATATATATACTTTACTAGAAGACAGATATATTTCCTAAGGAATGCCCTATAAACTAAAATATAGCAGAAAAATAATAGGAATAATTATATACAATACTAACATCAAAGATAAAAAATATGCAATAAAATATAAATAATAACGGTTTTCACTTAACACAAAAAACCTTGTAAAATAATAAAGAATTTAAAATAGAAGCTGTGGAATCTAATAACGGAAACAAGATAGGCAGCCTTCTTTTAAACGTGGCATTCATTTCAAATAAAAATGCCCTCTCGCCATTCGTAAGTCCATGTTTTTGAAGAAATATGACAAGCCTGTACCAATACTAACAAAATATTAACCGTTACAATGCTCTGTTTATACTAAAAAAAAAAAAAAGGCTACATAGCGTTCTATATACTAAATCGGAGCAGATGCCACGCAATTTTCTATTGTATGTTATCTTCTTGGCTATAAGCCTAATATGGCTCTATTTGACATCCCTTAAACGAGACAAGTGGAAATACTGTTCATATTCCCTAATCTACTTATAAATTCATTACTTTCAATGAACATAAAATTTAAAACAATGAAAGAAACGCTAATGAAGATGTTTATGAGAAAACATTCATGAGTTTGCATACTTAAAAAACCAAATAGACACAGGGACATAATTTGTTTTACCGTTTTAACCTATGCTTACAAATACATGTTTATGTCCTCTAATGGAATTTATAATTTTAGGAGACCGTGTTTATTGTAATAGGGTTGGTTTTTGGAGGAGCAGTGTTCATTAGTATCGATTTTAAGGAAAATTTTATTTCTTTTTAAAGAACCCTAAATTATCTCTGTCTTTGTCTCTCTGCCTGTCTCTATCTGTCTCTATCTGTCTCGCTTTCTCTCTCTCTCTCTCTCTCTCTCTCTCTCTCTCTCTCTCCCTTTCTTTCTTTCTTTCTCAAATATATATATATATATATATATATATATATATATAGATAGTTGGTAACAGAAGTTTTGTCCCTCGGAATATTCTAAAATATATAGACTCCATTTTTTTTGGCTTTTACAATGTGCTCAGTTTCCATGGCAACTGAAAATCATTCGCGAAAGAATAACTTTTTAATGTATAAAATTAGGGCAAATTTAATTATAATAAAACATAAGAATATTTACGTAGATATTATAAATTTATAGAAAGCAACGTTGATGAATATATTTATTAGAAACAGTTTAGAAGCAAAATGTGGGAATTACGTCTACGGGAAAACTATCGAAAGGAACCTTTTAACCGATGTTAATATTTAATAAATTTCATATTACACACGTACAGCAAAATCTTAAGACGAGATAATCCATGCTAGTTGTTATTATTACCCACGTCTTCAAACTGCTTCCAGTAAGATCATCGAAGTGAAGCGACAGTAAGTCTGGTAAGTGGTTGAATGGAAGACTAATGTACTCTTTTTCGATGCTACAGCCATCCTTGGTTCTAAATCCAGATTCAGTTGTAGGTCCCTCCTATCCAGTGTTGGGCACTAAAGCGTTAATCCGATAACAGTTAATTAACGAAGTTAACTTTTTTTAACGGACTATTAACGGAAGTTAATTTCCATTTATCGTTATCGGACCAGTTAACTTCCGATAACTCGATATTTAGTCTGTTAAAGTCCGTTAACACGTTAACTGCGAGGAGTCATTCACGGAAGATCACCGCTCCGCGAATGAATTCAAACCGCCATAACTTCAGTCTGCCAATTCCGTCCTCTGCCGCAGTGGAACGGCTCTTCTCTCTCGGCAAGGACATCCTGAGGCCCAAGATGTCAAGACTGGCAGTTGGGCCTAACTTTGAGAAGTTGGTCTTTCTGAAGGGCAACCAGCACATTGTGTCAGTCTTTAATAAATGTGCCTAAAATTTAATTTTACCTTTCAGTTCCCGCCATAATAATTCTCTGGTAAATTAAAATTTAGTTAATGGTTAGTGGTTACAAGGGTTTCAAAACATGTAATCAGTACATTTTTTATTAAAAATAAAAAAAAAAGTTATTAAGCAAAAAAGTTGCAAAACTTGATAAAAATACAGTTAAATACCTATTTATTGTTGGATTTTGCATAAATAAACATTTTCTATGGGTTTTAAAGCTTTTTTCCTTGATTTTTTTAAATGTTAGTAAAGAAATAGTTATCGTTAACGGATTATCTTTAACTTCCGTTAACTTTGTAGTAAAATTATCGGATTATCGTTATCGGAGTTAAAAATTGGGGTTAACGGATTATCGTTATCGAAGTTAACTTTTTGGTTAACGGTGCCCACCACTGCTCCTATCATACAGTCCCGTAGCCAGGACTTCCCAAAGGGGAGGGGGGTCGAAATTGTAGAAAAACGGACCTTTTGGCGCAATGACCTAGTCACTGCGGAGGGGGTTTAGAGTAGTTTAGAATAGTTTAAAGTAGTTTAGAGTAGTTTGTGAAGTTTCAGAAAAAAATGAAAAAAGTGCAAGAGTTTATTTATTAAATGATGTTATAATATCACATCATAAGTTTTAACTATACTGTAGTTACAAAAGTGGACCTTTCCTCTCAAGAGGGGTCGTTCGACTCACGACCCCTATAGCTATGGACCTGTCATACGACCTTTGACGTTGCCACGGATAAACATTAATAATAAACATAGATTATCTCGTAGTAATATTTACTACGAGCGTGAATCTGACATTTTCTAACTTAGCAATTATTGACATAATATTATATTAAACTAAAGAACGAATGTCTGAGAAAAAAATTATATTTTAAATTATTTTATATTTTATATTATTTTCGATAATTATCTTGTAGATGTAATTTACACATTTTACCTTTAAAACGACTGTAATATAATTATTTACAAACGCTTCTTAATTAAATTATTGTATTTCTACAAATTCATAATATCCACGTAAATATTCGTGTGCTTTATTATAAATAAGTTTGCCCTAAATTTCTACAGTAATTATAGATATTTACAAATTATTACAGCTAAAATACTTCATATTAGTGAATTCTAGATGTAAGGTTGGTATTATTGCTTTATACGTCATACACAAAGGCCAAACTCACCACCTTATCGCAAAAGAAAAAGAAAACGGAGAAAAACAACTATTTCTTTTGCGAATGGTTTTCAGTTGCCATGGGAACTGAAACATAATAAAAGTAATACAGAAATAGAGTCTATATATTTTATAATAGAGGAACAAAACTTCTGTCACCGACTGCATATATATATATATATATATATATATATATATATATATTATATATATATTATACACACACAGGGTGTCTTTACAATATATGTTTGATAATGTTCGAATAATAAAATTAATAGTATGTACAATTAATCAAAAAGCTATCTTAAATTAATTAAATTGAATGAAGCTACATTATTAGCCAATGGTGCGCGACTTCTGAGACACCACTTCAGAATTTGAGAATTTATTATGTAAGTGGTCTCTATGCAATTCGACCCCCCTTGCATGTTAATGTTATTTTTGTACCCCCTTTAAAAGCACACCAAACTTTTTAGGATTAAAAAAAATTTAAAAGTTATGACGTCACTTTCTGTTGTCGTGGCGACGTGGCATTGCTCAGTAGGATCTTTTCTTAATCATATTCGTTCGCAAATATTTTTTCTTTAAGCCAAAAAGTATAGAATTTATTGTTATTGAAAACTAAACATTTTAATAATTAGTCACTTAAGTTACAAACCTATTTTGAACGTGTACAAGTGCTTGTAGAAAATTTGTACCTTAATACAATATATGTACAGTATATATATATATATATATATATTATTTCTTATGGGACCTGAGTGTCCCACTGTGACTAAAAGGATTAATTTAACTTGTAATTTAAATTCAGTTTACTTCAGTTTGGTGTCATTGGGTTAAATATAGGTTGTCCATAAATTACTTTTACAAATTCAATTAAATTTCAATTCAGTTTGTAAAGATAATATATGGGCACCCTGTATCATAACACCAGACGTACGGAATGTTAATTCTTAAAATAAACCAGCATTACACCTGCTTTTTCTAAACATATATATATATATATATAATATACACCCACACCCACACACACATATATTATATACACACAGAAACACATATACATATATATATATATACATATATATACACATATATATATATATATATATATATACACACACACAACTATATGAAACTGAGGTTCAGTTAAAGCCAGAAGCGCTATTTTAGCATGCAAGTAAGAGAAATTAAAATGGTCTCTCAATCTTTGGCTTCCAAAAAAAAAAAAAAATCCGTTTTAAAAATAATTTCACAGTACCCTGGTATTAAATACTAGTGTCCAAAGACGCTATAACCTCCTTTTTCAAGTCATTAGCATTCCTAAGCTTCTAGCACAAAGTAAGTACGTGTTGCGCACAGCATGCTCTTATCATGTCACTAAATAAAATAAGGATGCTTCAGATGAACCACTTAACAGGAGAAAGAATTCATCATTATACCTTTACGAGATTTTAATTTGCTTTTAATTTGCTTACCCTTCTTTTCTATAACAAAGGAAGCATAGAAGTAACTTCATTAAGTTTGTGATGTTTTCTGTCTTCTGGGAAAACCAGGGATTACGCCTCTTCTTGTAATTTACTCTCTCTATTATTCAGTATGTAAGATAGCTCGCTGTTCTGTTTTTCAGGTTAGTTTATACCGTGTTCGTGTTTCATAAGGTGTATATATATATATATATATATATATATATATATATATATATATATATATATATATATATATATATATATGCAGGAAGCGTGGGTCAAGGGCGAACTCCCGGTAAAAAGCCCACTCTCATAGAAGGAGAAGAAGAAAACCCAAATCAAGGCCCAAATTTTTCGAGATGTTTGGACAATCTGCGTTTGGAAGACTGGAGGTCACAGACAGGGGGAAAGATGGATTGAGGAAGGTTGTTACAGAGCTGAACGGTTGAGTAGATGAAAGATTGAGAATACCGATTAACTTTTGCGTTAGAAAGTTGGACAGAAAAGGAATGAAAATGTGTAGAGACTCTGGTACTGCAAACTCTCCTTAAAAGAGGAGGCATGCAGTTAGAGAGTTTAGAAGAGCAGTGTCCGTTATAATAGCGATAGTAAAGAAAAAATGAGGCAACATTGCGGCGAAGAGAGAGAGGGATTGAAGACGATGAGTAAGAGGCGGGGAACTGATGAGAAGAAAAGCCTTTGATTTCACTCGGTCAAGTAGAGCTGTGTGGGTTGAGCCAACCCACACATGAGAAGCGTACTCCATAAAGAGACAACAACTGTGTGGGGGGTGAAGAAGCTGCGGAGCCGGTACAGCACACCTATCCTCTTAAAAACTGTTTTAGAAAGAGAGTATATGTGATCTTTCCAAGAAAGATCACGAAAAAGGAAATGCCAAGTAAGCCCAAGCATGTTAAGAGAAGAGGAAGGATTGAGTTGTGTATTGTTGAAGGTAAAGGAATAGTCGCGTGGAAGATTGTGACGAATGGACAGATGAAGGAACTGAGCTTCTGAGGCATTAAAAGCCACAATGTTTTCTCTGCCCCAGTCAGAGGTAGTAGAAAGATCAGAGGTCAGGTGCATCATAGTCGTCCCACGCGAAGTATGGAGTGATTGTTGAGAGAGACGCTTTGGAAGAGGGTGAAGAAGTGAAGAGCGGAATCATCGGCATACGAGTGGATAGGACAGGAAGTGAGACTTAATAGATCATTGATAAATACGAATAAAAGGAAAAGAGTGGGTGACAGGACGAAGCCCTGAGAAACTCCATTATTAATAGTTTTAGGAGAAGAACAGTGACCATCTACAACCGCAGCTATAGCTCGGCCAGATCTACACTGTAAAAGTATGGAAAAAAGACGGTCTAAAATTGCGGAGGATCTGAGCTCTTGGTCCAATTTGTGTAAAGCAACGTTAGTTGTGATATAAATGTGTTCGTCATTGAAACAGGTAGATTTTTTTTTGTCTTGTGGAGGAAACACAAACTCGTGGTGCATCTTGCTCCTGAAAAAATATGATCCTGAACTATAAAGACAAGAGTGTCTGCAATACCAACTAATGACACGGGCACGAGAATGGAAATGAATGTAAACAATGATAACAAAGAGCATTTTTGCTTCTATTGCTATTGATCCTCTATGCAATGATATTACGAGCTGCTCGCACCCTGAATGGGTGTATGGGCGGAGCGGTGCTACATGTACAACGGCGAAGCTTTTCCTCCAACTTATACTTAACTTATTATTAACATATGTGTCTGGCGCATTGAGTATAGACAGTATATATATATATATATATATATTTTTTTTTTGGCCTTACATTATTTAATACAATATCAAAAATAAAACATGTTTTAAAACACGTTTTGATGAATATAAAAATGGTATAAACGTTAAATCTAAGATAATGATGCCAATTAGATTACAGTCGGCAGTTGCAGATTCGTCAACAGTTCAACTTCTCTCGCTTAAATTCAACGTAGTTGAGGACTGAAAAAGATAAAAAGCGTTAAAGCACATTTTCTGGTATCGTCTGAGGCAAGATTATTTTCTAACTATTTTCTCTTCCATCATAATTTACATAATTTAGTGTTAATATACTTACAAAGGCACTATTACACGATGTTCCCAACGCAGCTGTTTTTATGAGGAATTTGATGAAAGTATATAATGGGCTTTGTAAGAAGATTTTTTTTCTACCTGGTAGATAGATATAAATGCGTAATATTTTAATAAGGGAGAAAAAATACGGGTGATCAAAAAAGGTGTTCAAAAAATAACTCGTTATATAAATATTTTTGGGAAGACCTTTTTTTTTTTTGGATCACCCTGTAGTATAAGTTATCAAATAATATAGTTCTCATTTCCCAAAGGGAAAGAATTCCGTGTCTAAAACAAGAAAGAAACGCTATGTTGATAGTGTTATGACATTATGGACACTGCGTCATTTCTGAAGAAAAATGGTTAATTCTACTATACTTTCATAATAATCAGTCCAGAAACTGGCACAGCGCTCAGGTCAAACTAATGCGGCTCATTGCGTTAACTGCCGGATTATTATTATCATTATTATCGGGATTCGAATCCCCCAACCTCAGTGTGTTCACTTTGCTTACCGCAGGGAATCCTAGTCTCACACTAAATTCTCCTCCCTTGGCTCGGTTAATTGGAAATTAGATTCGGGCTTTAAAGGCTTGAGTTCGACTCCCGCCATGCATTTATTTTGTGATTGCTTGGGTTCAGGACACCCTAGGAGTTCCCCCTCAGCCCCCTTTCGCGTGGGGAACACCGAATGTTATCTGTTACGTACTAGATCCTTCGTCTTCTTTAGTAAACAACATAGGCCACTTCTATTCCGTTATACGAACATTTATACACATTTTTTTAAATATAATTTTCTATCTCTTTTTTTATATCCACTAACTCTATATTCTATCTCTTTTTATCTCTTCTATCTCTATACATCTCCTTGTATCAATTTAGCACGAGTTTTTATCTCTTGCATCAATTTTAGCTTAGTTTCCATATTCATGAATCTGCTTCCTTATAAAGGACCTAAAACTTCCCTTATCTTATGTTTAAACTCTTAATTGAATTAATAAATAAAAATTGAACAATAGAAGGTGTTATTAAATCGTGTAATCAATATGTTTCCTCTTAATTAATAGAATTTATTTGCGTGTATATATCTACAGACGCGCATTTATCTAAAGATCCTCCACTAGAGACCGAGGCTAAACTATGCTCCAGTTCTAAACTTCAGTGTCACTTTCCTAATACTGTTTTTAATTTATAGGGTTCCAGTGTACACTTAAATGTCTGTTGTACAATATAATGCGATTTAGGGCATTCCTGCAACATTTCCAGGCCATTCGGATTTAGTCTTGTCCTTCTAAAGGGCTTAGTATAAGTTACTTTAAGTCTGGCGTGTATATATATATACATACGGGATTTCTGTTTTATATCTCTATAAAAAGAGATTAGTTACCACTACCAACAAGATTTCCTGCATATATATTCTCACCATTACCCATGACGGCACTTTCCTAATCCACACACACACACACACACACACACACACACACACACACACACACACACGCTCTTTCACATCTTTTTCGGATTTTCATGTCCACAAAATACAAATTTTTCACACATAATTAACTTTTGGATTTTGAATTACCTATTAATTTTGAATACATAAATAAAGAAGTACATTTCTCGTACCTTATAATTCCATTTAAGTGATATATTGTTAAATTGTATAAAATATAGCAATAATAAACTATAAAAATATCTTATTATCAGATAAGAAATGAAATATAACGTAAAATTGTACAAAATTTGATTGCACGTTATTGCAAAAATTGAAAATGCTGTAAAATTTATAGAAATCAAGATTGAATATAGCATTTATTATTGAAAAATATCAATAAATTTGTCTATATAATTAGGAATTTATATATATATATATATATATATATATATATATGTATATTATATGTTTATATGTATACAGTATATGTATATATAATACAAACCAAGAAGCTCGTTTCCTCACGACGTTGAGGTGATTGTGCCCCAAGGGTCACCTGAACCAGAACAGAAACAGAGTGAGCAACCAATTCAACTCAACTCTATGCCAGCGGCCGGGAGCGAACCAGCGCAACACAGCTCGGAATCTACCACTGTAACCACTGAGCTACCGGGCACCATTTTTCAGTGAAAATTTACTTAGTTGTAGAACCACTTTATTTCTACGCTAATCTAATTGGATAAACCAACCAGAGAAGTTTGTTATAAGAAAAACCATGTTTATAGAACACTCACCACACGAGGAAATTAACTAACCATATGGTTAATGCTGGGCTGCTAGTGGGGTGTGGCTCGGATTCCACGTTAAACTTTAGGTCTAAGGTGGAGTGATAAGCTTGACCTTCGTCAGAATGAACAATTCAGGCCGAAGCAAAAACCAAGGTTAACCACGGTTATTATGGATTCGTTAGCAAATAGTCAACGATACATTTTGACTGTAATTAGCTACGTTTTTCTGTATAAAGCATTGAATTAACTGTCATTAAAAGATGAACTTAGATGAAATATACCAAAATTAAATGTAAATTATATTCATTCTCTTCCTTATAAGCTTTTGTGCAAACGATTCTTTGAGTGATATCCAATTTCAAACGTTTTATTGCCTGCAAAATATAAGAACTGAGCGACAGATTTTGACTGCAAAAACAGGCGCATATATATATATATATATATATATATATATATATATATATATATATATACCAATTAGTGCCCAAAGGTCTTTTCCGAGAGTGAATACAATCGTCTGGCGTTAGTCAGAACAAAATCAGTAAAGTGACGCTGGGCGCTAATGGGTTAATTAAGAGATGTTCGCTTAAGAATGAAAATTCTCCTTCTCTCACTTTTAACTTTGAAGTTTGAAATAATTTTGTTCTCTCTCTCTCTCTCTCTCTCTCTCTCTCTCTCTCTCTCTCTCTATATATATATATATATATATATATATATAATATATATACACTATATTAAACACCATTACTCTGCTGTATTCGGTAACCATCATTTTGTTCTTTGTTCATGAAAAAACTAAAATACAGACATTATATACTGCCTAATAATACGCTATACAATTAAATGTTTTAACCGTAACACCTGGGCGATAGGTTAACTTAACTTATCATAGTAAAAAATTCCACAGAAGTATGAAATTAAGATACGTTAAAGTTAATATATTTTTATAGTTACCTAAACCTCAACTGCAGATGGCGCTCCTGTTGCTTTTTATTTCAAAAAAAGACCTTATATTAATCGGAGTTACCTCTCTACAAAGAGCCCTTCTCGGCAATCTCTTTAATATACAATATGTGTATACATATACGGTATGTTGTATCCCTCTGTATCTGTAGATTGCATCTGAGCCTGTTCTTATATGTAATATTATATACTGTTTCGTGTATTTATGGTATGTATTTCTTATATTATTATCATACATGTATTATGAAACAAAAGAAGTAAGATTTTGGTGAAAGTAATCGGAGAGGAAGGGTAAAGCATATTTTCAAATGTTAAAACTCAAAAACTGTAAGTTAGGTTTGACTACTTCAGGTCAGATTACGTTTTGCGCAACCATACACACACACACACACACACACACGCACACACAAATAATAAAATAAAAATAATAAAAATATATATACACACACAGAGAGAGATAAAATCACTAAGCAAAAGTTAATTCTCGTAAAAAGCCTTCAGGGATACATATAAAAGCAGTGTAATGGAGTATATATATATATATATATATATATATCAGCTATCGATTGGTTGCGAGGAAAACGCAATTTGCCTTAAAAAGGAACTCCAAAGCGATAAAAAACATCTTTCGATCTTTAATTATTACCAACGTTTCGGAATACACATATTCCATCATCAAGGCTAAAAACAATAAAATATGAAAAACAATTAGGTTACATTATACATATTAAAAACTATTATGGTCAAAATTTTCACCATAATAGTCTCAATACGTATAATTTGGGATATGTATAATTCTGAATATGTATAAATTTTAATATGCATAATTTTTAATAATATAATTTTTAATATGTATAATTTTAACCGTAATAGTTCGTAATACGTATAATGTAACCTATTAAATGTTTTAATTTTTTCCTTTTTTTTTTTTTTTTTGTTAACTTCGATGATGGAATATGTGTTCCCGAAACGTCAGTAATAATTAATGACCGAAGGACGGTCTTTATCTAGCTGGTGTTCCTCTCTATTTTATATATATATATATATATATATATATATATATTATATATATATATATATATATATATATATATATATATATATAGGATGAATTTCACAATTAAACACGTGAAATGAATGAATGATGCAAACCCACAAGGAAAAAGAAAAATGATTCCAAGGTCTTTCGTGTATTCAGAAGTACACCTCGTCAGGGAATATATATTTGTGTGTGTGTGTGTGTGTGTGTGTGTGTACGTGTGTGTTCTTCATGTTGATCATACTTTATATATATATATATATATATATATATATATATATATATATATATATATATATATTTTTGTGTACATATGTGTGTGTGTGTGTGTGTTCTTCATGGCGATCATACTTTGCCATTGGTATATTTATATTATGTATAATAATATAAATTATTATGCCATATATTACAGTAAATATATGGCACGGTTATGTAGAAAGTTAAAAATAACATAAAAGAAATTATGGTATTTATTATATGCCATAAAAATGGTTCACGCGCAGTTGAACAAGTGAGAAATTACTCCCTGGGTATACTTCATTATTTAATGAAGGGCATTCCGAGGTCTTTAATCAGTTAAAATCGGAATAGATGCAATTCGGTTTGGGCATAATTGATGGCAGCGAATTTGTTTCTAAAAGTTATTAATTCATGTTTTGAAAGATAAGTTATCAAACAGCGATTCAATCAATTATTTTTATCTTCTTCGTAGAAATTATGTATTGTACACTATCTGTCTGTCTATTTGTCTGTCTACCTATCTATCTATCTATCTATATATCTATCTATCTACAAATAATTATATTTATTTATATATATTTTTTTTTTGGCTTTCTTACTTTGGTCGATCGGCCTCAGCTCGACCCCTCTACAGCATCGCCCCTCATTTGGAAGACTTAATTAAAGAAAGAATTTAACAAACTTAATTAATTTCCCAGTTAATTAATAAATTTGTACTGGTCTTGCGTTATCTGGTGACGACACTTACTCGTTTTTAGTTTTAATAACTTAGTGACTGATGAGAACCAGCTGGTTAGTCGAAAGAATACATTCAGTGTCGTATTTCGTCTTGGGTGTTAATTATTTTTTAACTGTTAATTATGGATCTGCTATTCTTTGAAATAATTGACAATTTATTAGTGTTTGATATTTTTGAATAATTAACCCATGAAAAATATCAAACATCACAAGTTCAGTGCATATATATATATATATATATATATATATATATATATATATATATATACTGTACATACTAGAAAAACTCTTGTTACGCCGATTAAATGATTTCCTATGGACATCTCCTAATCAGTTTGGCTTTAAAAGGTCCCACTCAACTGATTTGTGTATCTATGTACTTAAAGAAACAATATCTAAATACATTGACAGTAATTCAACTATTTATAGCTGTTTCCTAGATATAAGTAAGGCATATGATAGGGTGAACCACAATATTTTATTTGCAAAACTAGAAAACAGGAAGGTTCCCATGTACATATTAAATTTATTGAAATTTTGGTATTCCCACCAATCTTTCACTGTTAGATGGGTCAGTGTACTATCCGAATGTTTTGGCTCCTCTTGCGGGGTGAGACAAGGCTCCTTGCTCTCCCCTATGCTGTTTAATGTGTATATTGACGGATTAATTGCTTCACTTAACGAGGCAACAGTGGGATGTTGTATAGATAACACAAGGATAAATAACTTAGTTTATGCCGATGATATGGTGTTAATAAGTCCCTCTGTTAAAGGTCTGAATCGGCTACTAAAAGTCTGCAAAGTGTATTCGCAGAAACATGATATTCTTTTTAATGTTATTAAAACTAAGGTTATGCAATTTCATCCTAAAAGCTATAATCAGCCAGCTGATATAAGGTTTAAAATGAATGGTGAAGTAATTGAGGAAGTACAAGAGTTTAAGTATTTGGTTCAAACATTACCAGCTCGTTGAGTGATGACTCGGATATAAGAAACAATCTCAAAGCCTGTGTGCTAAAGCGAATATGACCATAAGGAACTTTCGATTCTGTACAAGTGAAGCTAAAGACACTCTCTTTCATACTTTCTGCAGTAATATATACGGACAGCAACTGTGGGTGAATTATAAAAAAGGTTCTGGCAGAACCCTAAATTTGTCGTACAACAGGTCTTTTAGATTCTTCCATAAATTACCCCCGAGATGCTCAGCTTCGCAAATGTTTGCTACCCGCAATGTCCCGAGCTTCCCGGAGGTAACAAGACGTGCTCAATACAGTCTAATGCAAAGAATTAAAAAATCAACCAACCCGATTATCCAAGCTATCCATAAGTCCTGCCATTTATCCTCTAAGCTATGGACTTCTTGGTACAAAAACGTCTGTCTGTAGCTCCACTTAACTTCGACATTACAGTATTATTTCTAATCAATTGTATATATTTCTATCCTTAGTATATGAACTGTCATTGTATTAATAATATTTGTCATATGGACTATAGTCTGCCAATAAACCTTTTCATTTTCATTTCATTTTCATATATACAGGGTGTCCCATAAGTCCGGTCTCATAGGAAAATTGATTTTAAATAAAATTTACAAAAGTAATACATTAGAAGTAAAACAGATGTTCAAACTGATGTCTTGAAAAAGCTACCGCCTTCTCTTCACGAGTGTAACTCACTTTCATATTAGCCAGTGCGTGTTATTCTACCCGCAACAAAAAAAAAAGGTCCCAAAACAAGACATCAATTTGAACACTTGTTTTAGTTATAATATATAACTTTTATAAATTTAACTTAGAATAAATTTTCCTATGAGACCGGATTTATGGGACACCCTGTATATATAAATTTTGAGCAATTTTTTTTTTTATTTATCATACGTTTTACATTAGTATACTAAAAAAACTAGGTACTTACGTATTATCAGGACTACCAAACGTCATTTTCGTTTA